>JAVSBV010000059.1:2412745-2425325 GCA_033117975.1 Parotocinclus spilosoma
ATTTTCTTTTAGTTAGTTAGTTATATACTCTTAATAATTTTACTATTCATTTCAGTTTGGCACAGAGGAGACATGCAACATGGCAACAGCTACTACAACAGTACCCATATTAAATATTTTATGATGTGCTTTATTAATGCATTTAAATGACATTAGAGATGACATTTAAGTTACATTTAACTTAAAATTAAAATGCCAAAAATGATAATGAGCTAACACAAACCAACTGAGAGCTGTCACCAAATGTGTTTAAATGCACCTTTAAACTGCATTTTCTGAATATAAACACCATTATCATCTTCAAAACAAATTGTTAGCAAATTATAAATTAAAGGTCAATTTTACAATAAATTTTACAAAGCCGTTTTTATCTCTTAAGCATCAGCAAGTCTTGAAGGGGCGACTTATTAAGTGTGTTTATGTCAGTACGAGTATTAGATTTAGAATCATTTCAATGTGTAAAATAATCAATACAGTAAATGATGTTTGTTCTCACGAATGATAAATTAATTTTATTCCCAGAACAGACAGCTTAAAGAATGTCTACTATGTTAAAGTAAGAAACCATACAAATAATCACTTAAAACATATTTAGGAGAATGTGTAACATGAACCAAAACGAAATTTGCTTCATCTTGTAAAACAATGCTTGTTGGTAAATAAAACCCCAAATAAATAATTTATTACCTTTTTGAGACCGTAACTCACAATGGGAACAATTTGAAAAACACAGATCCAGGCTTGTATCCAACACAAGTTCCTACAACGATTAATTCACCTTAGGTCTAACTGCAACATGTCAGAGTGTCTAGAAGTGTCTGTGGCACAAACTATGCTCCAGGAGTCGAGCAGGACTCTGGGCCATTATCCTACATGCTCATTAACTCTTACTCTTTCAAATGCTTTGGGACAGGAGCAGTGAAATGAAAAAAAAAAACCCAAATATGTTTATTCAAAAATATATACAAAATCTGACAGTTCACCATTATCTCATGCACACCAGTCACACATTAATAAATGTATATCAAACACTTTATGAGAAAACATTATAGAAGGGGAAAGTGTTAACGAGCCTCTAAAGCTCCAAATGAACCATTTTAATCCAAGACTGTTCAAATGGCTAGTAACAAATGTGATGCTATGTACTGACTTATTGTCCTCTAAATGAAAAATGTTAATTATTAAAACATTTTAACAGTTACTGGTAGTCATACTTGTATTAAATGGTATTGATTTAATAACCTATATGTTCTATCATTTACAAACATAATTTTTCAGTGTGCACAGCAAATAAAAAAAATGGTTTTAAGACCTGAAATAACTTTACATGCATTAAAAACTACTTTGAATCCAAAATGCAATTACCAAAACAAAATAATTATTAACACTTTCCAAAGGCACAGTAATCTGGAAAACTAGTTACTCAGAGATCTACCTGTTCTTCCAAGGTGCCTGTCCATCCTGGACTGTTGGAGACAACAGCTATTTAACATGGGGTGTTTTCAGCTTTGTGTCTACAGGCCAGGGCTGGAGAGCTGTGTGTGAGGAACAACAGTAACAGTACTAACCCTTAAAAGGCTCAAGTCTTTGTACGCTGTCCTCACATATGCCACGTCACGACCCACCAGTATAGACAGGGTGTTAGGGAATCGCCCCAGCCAAGCCCTCCACACCCAATTCCCTATTACCCAAAATCTTATAACTACCCCGGTGGATCTGACCTACTACTTTAACATGGAAATCTGGGATCCACACCCACTCAGCTACCAAGTGTATTTCACAGATCTCACAATTCAAATTGTGAAGCTGACAATCAAGAGGCAGAGACTGAACGGACATGACCGTAACCAAGGTGTTATAAGAGCATGGCCAAACTACGATGCAAGTTTCAGGTTAGTCTGAAGATTAGTCTGACCTATTCACTGTGCAAGGCAAGACGTCAAGATTGTTGCCGATGTAAAGATTATGAGAAGCTGACCAAGCACGCTGCACTTGTCATTCTTTATCAAGGGTATTAACTCGATTCAATTTAATTTTAAGCGACAATATAGGTCACCAGAGGAGATTTGTAATTGCAAACACATTATCCTGACTTTTTTAAAAATAGTCTTTTGCAAGTCCTCTCCCAATGGGAATCCCAACCTTTAATAGGATGAGGTAAGGATGGTGTAATACTTAGCGTTTTTCTTGTGTCTCTCTCTTTTCCACTCTGATTTTGGGCTTCTAAAAATGCAAAACTAGAGCGTTGCTACAGATCTGTTAATATATGTGAAATAAAATAAATAATTTTAGTGGTTATAAATATTATGGGTAAAAAAAACTAGTATACTTTCAACTCCAGAATTATTGCCATTACTGGTAAAGACTGATAAAATCAGATATATAACAATTTATAAACACTGGCATTGTCAGTATAATAGCACAGATTACTCTCCTATTCTTATTCATAATACTGGAGATTGCAAAGCAAGGAATCTAAAAGCACCCCTGAACCTCCACAGTCCTAGGCCATCTTCAGTTTACTAGGTTTTCTATGAGGTTTAAGTCAAGGGACTGGAAAGGATCTTCAAAATCCTGGATTTTGTTGTCTTTAACAAGTTTTGTGTGGATTTAAATTAGAAGTGGGCAATAAGACAATAGTTCACAGTATTGTGATAAATTTTTTATCATGATAGGCAACATTCTTCTTGACTGTATTAAGGATATTATCAGTGCTTAAAGAACACTGATCAATGACACATTCATTAGAAAGAGTGTCATTAGTCTTGTTTAATTGGATGTCACGCAACACATTTTAAAGCATTTCTATGGACGTATTTTGTTTGCAATCACATGTATAATAAGAAATATCAAATATCATAAAAATGTCTTTAACAGGGATATGGGCATTTTGACAAATTAGGGCCCGTGTCCAACTATGTTAAACAGATTTTGGCCTTGGTTTCACCTCAAATGTTTACCTTCGTGGAACAAAAAGTAATCTATGACTGCATCCCTACACTTTTAAGCTGAACTAGATTAAAAAGAAATGAAAATGGTTTATTAAAAATAATTTTAAAATATTCTAAATTTAATTTCAATTAGGGATGCATAAACAAACATATTCAGATTATAATGCTTTATAATTTAATTGGGGTGTGCTTTGCAATATATCAATCTATTAGATTGCACTAGTCATAATTGTGAACAAAAAGCTCTAAATACATGTAGTTACTAATTCTTTGAAAAAATCAATCCAGTAGGAACCATTCCTCACCTACATACACTTTTTATCCATAACATTAAAACCAGTGACAGGTGAAATGAATTACAATGACAATCCCTTTGGCATTCATATGGATGTTACTTTGACATGTATCACCTAACCACAGATACCCCTTCATCGCAACGTTATTCCCAAATGGCAGTTGTTTCTTTCAGCAGGATAACACGCCCTGATACACTGCAAAAAAACTATCAGGTATGGTTTTATTAAAATGACAAAGAATTTAAGGTGTGGACTTCAAATACCCAGATCTAAGTCCGATTGAACATTTGTTGTGCATGTGCTGGATAAAAAGTTATAATCTACAGAGGCATTTATTAAACCTCAGACCAGAAGGACACTACAGAACACCTTCATTGACGGCAGCATGAGGAAACGTTAGGATGGTGGCTTTAATATTATGACTGACTGATGTCTACACACAAAATATACTTATATTGCAGTATGGCAGGCCTGAAGCATATTTATATATCTAAAAAAAATATTTAAATATCACATAATTTATAATATTATACATCATATTAATAATTATTAATATCATAATGTATACTATTTTCATATTAAATACTGCAGTATTTAAAAAATATGGTGTAGCATAATAGTGGAAAGGTACATGTAGAATAAAAATAAAAATGTTATATCCAGACAGGAATTTTATTTGGGAATGCAATTCAAACATTTACAATGAAAAATATAACTCAAGCTGACTAATAAAAAAACAGTACATTTAAAAACAGTACAAGGCATCATTTGGAACTTCTGGTTTAAGGCTGCATTGGCAAAAATGTATTCAATACATGTCATACATCAATGTCATACAGGACATGTCTGTGCTAATGTAAATGATCAATTAAGTCAGTAGCTAAACTGTATTACTATACATAAACAAACTGACTTTTTAGCAGACGCTCGTTACTGTTCTGCTTTCTATATGGCCCTCTATCTCTGCTAACAGATGCTTGTTATATGAGCAGTCCAGGCAGCAATAACTACCAGTGGGTCAAAAGCCTAAAAGAGTTGTGCAGGAATAATTTTTTGTTCCCATTGACCAATTACTGATCAAAACTGTTTATGTGCAATCTATGTTAAATTTACTCCCTGTGCAGTGGACTATATGGCTGTGTAATGTATTTACATAATTTGTAGCACTTACAAATTAAACAGAAAGCCATTTTGTCTTAAGCATAGGACCACTTTAATATTTTAGAATGACACAAAAAGTGTTAAAAGGATATTTAGTAAGTAATAAGGGGTTCCTTTATATACAGTACTATGCAAAAGTTTTAGGCCACCATTAGATTGGATGTACCATAATTTTCGGCAGGGAATAATGTCCATATATCATTATTTCTCAGTGTCTTTATTAAAATTCAACCTGAAAAAAACCTATTAAAAACTGAAACAAAAATTTTGCACAGTACGGTACATTTAACTTAACAGTATTTGGGCGGCACCTTTGGTGTCCCCTCAAAAATGTCTCTGCACAATTTGTTCTGCTTTTTTGCCTTCTAAAGTTTAAAAAAATATCCATCATGGTTCTATGTTATGTTTTCTAAATTCAAACCACTTCTACATAACAGAAAATTGTCTTCACAAGTAAATGTTTTGTATGCTGCTTTCTGAAATAAAAAAGCATTGGTCATGAGGCAATAAGTCAGCATGAATCAGAACAATCATAAATGGCAATGCACTTTGATCCCCACAGTATATTAACATTTAGTAATGGTAAACTTATTAATTATTTTTTTTTATTATGGATGAAATAATTTCCTTTAGGAATAGAGGTGTAAGCCTTGTTAGTTTTTCTTTCTATGTTTTATGTGAAACAATAACTATTGTAGCCTTTTTGATGTGTATATGTCTAGAAGAATAAGGTATATATAAAAAATGTTTGGCTCAAACACACTGCTCACAAAAAATCAGGAAATAATTTATTATTTTTCATTTCATTATTTTTGTGAGCAGTGTATATAAACAAATTGCTCCATAAAAATCAGGCACAGATTTTGGACAAAAACTGCACAATTCTGACTGTTCTTCATCTGTTCCAGGTTCCAGTGTCCCCAGTATTATAAGGGTTGCACTATAAAACACTATATGGTGTGGTGTGCTTCGGGGGAGGGGTGGTCATCATGAGGATGGTATAGATGCCAACAACCATGAGCATACATGCCGTAACAAAAGCAGCCTTTATGTAGCACGCATGCAGATAAGGGAACCCCCCTTTGTGCTATGTTTCGCACGTCTGGCCCTGTGAGAGCAGAACAGTGACAGGCATTGGGTACTGGAGCAACAGAGGGACACACACTGCCTTCCTGTGGCCATATGCTAAACACACACATGTGAAATCTACAACTGTTTATAAACACACATACCATGTGTATAGTTAGACAGAAGAGATTAGGTATTTGCAGATATACAGGGTGCCTTTAAAGCAAGTCACACTTTTAATAAATGTATTATTCACCAACCAATGTACAAGAGAAGCTGGTTTAAGATGTACACGAAGCACAACGATTTCAGATTTGATCTACATTACAATGAATCCCCACAGGTGACAAGACAAAAGTTGATGTGTATTTAACAATGTTAAAGAGGGACTTACTTTATAGACACCACATAATGGATAATGGAGTGTGATGATTTATAGATGTGTATAGTTTATATATACAAAGTGAAACACTGTAGACATTTTTGTGTACATATTTTAAACAGTGTAAATAATTATAAACATAATAGAATAATTATAAAATAGACAAGAAAAAGATTACTAACAAGTTTGGATATAAATTAGATGGAACAAAGCTGTGATAAAAGATATATGGAAGGCAGAGTGTGAAAACTCAAGGGACAGAGACGGTGCTCACAGTGGGATTAATTATAAGGACCTGAATCCTCAGGTTGTGTCTACGTCTGCGTGTCTGAAAAGCTATGTGTCAGCACTGCGACCATTCAGACCACTCACAAACACTTCTAAATGGGGTCTGCTTAATCAGGTATGCTCCCTCTTTCTCCCCCTGCCTCTCTATTGTCTTCATTTTCTCTTGGTGTAGACATACAAACATGCATACATGAACACACATGAACAGTCTTAATAGGCATGCTGAGGTGTGATAATCAATTTATTCTCCGCATTCGTTGAGGGTTACCAGGGGCCCCTTTTCAGCAACTTATCTCCAACAGGGAGTAAATCACTCTCCAGACATCTGAGGTGTTTTGCCACAAACACACATAACCATTCACACATGCTCACACATAAGCACTTTTCATGACAAACCAACCAACCAGAGCAGAAAGACATGGGAGAAGTAGCGGTGAAGGAAACAAGAGGTTTCCTAGTGCTTGGTACTTCTTCTTATGCTCATCTCTATTGACCTGCAAACCTTTGTGACTGGAACAAATGCAAATGACGCTGACTTGCTCACACAAACTACTAAAGAGCTATTGAAATGATCCCCTGCCAACAATGTGGCAGTGGCCGACCCGGAGTAGCAGTCTGCAGGCTCAGAGGCCCAGTCTGGAATAGCCTGCTCCATCATCCATCCCAGTCTGCCACAGCACACTCACACGGCTTTTTAAACCATACCCAAAAGCTCTTGTCGCTTAATTTAAAAAGACCTGATGAGTGACCAAGCGCTTACAACGACTTATTTGAATGATGAATTGTCAAAATGTAGGCTTCACACTTCCTCACATGGAAACAAATCTGCAGAAGTGTTCCAAGGTGTGTGCAATATTGTTACTTTTCATTTGAAAACAAGCTGTTGGAGAGAGTTCAACATTTTGCATATATTATATATTGATGTCAAATGAGGTCTTACTAAAAAAGTTGTATAACATCTGTGTATTGCACATAAGTTAAAGTTATGAGTTTCTGACTCATTCATGTGTGATGTACAGCTCTGGAAACACTATAAATGCTCTTAAAATAAACATATCTACTTGTATGGTGTCGATTTCTTTTATTTGAATTACAACATCTTATTGGACTCCAACTTTATTTATTGAGAAAAACTACAACATTACTATTATTCTGTGAAAAAAAGTAGTATAAAACTGTTCTATGTAATATTAATGGATGTCTAAAAACACTATATCGTCTTTAAACTCTCTTGACATTGCTGTAAATATTTTTATTTGGAATTTGTCAGAAATTTATAGACTAAAACAAAATTGTTCCCTTTCATTCAAACTTCAAACACTCAAACACACACGCACGCACACACACATACTAACAAAATGTTGTATGCTAAACTATATGCTAAATATGTTAAAATACTGTACTACAACCAGTAAAATCCAACTCAAAGTTGCTACCTGAAATAAGACAGTATTAAGTGCATACAAGAACATGTGTTTCCAAAAATACCTAACCACATCTGCAAACCTAATCTTATTAGGCTACTACAACAGACTTCTGTCAATAATTTACTTTGCATTTTAAGACAGGCATTCCTCTGGATACCAATTGGTCAAGCCACATGTATTAGATTATACTGTTCTGCTGATAAACTGCTCCCTTTATATAAGCCTGGAAAACCAGTGCTTATCAAGTCACTGAGTCAGAGCGCATCGGGTCAGTGGAATTTATGGGCAGGAGACTAACAGGGTGATAAGAGTCAAATGATGTCATTCAAACAGAATGAATTATCAGCCACAAGCTGATGTTAAGCTAATAGAGTGCACACCACAGAAGTAATATAAGTCACAGTTAGTGCTGCTTGTGATAAATTTAATGCCATGCCCCTTAGCCCTACCTAGTTCTTACTGAGTACTTTAAAACACAAATTAAAACACTGGCTGAGTGTCTAATTATTGATTCACTAAAAAAAATAGGTTTAATTTTATAAAGCAATGTGCTCCTCTGTTCTTAATGTTATTTAACGTACTTTCTACCACATTATGATTTTAGATTTAAAGCATATACTGCTTTATCAAGGAGCATTCATCACATCAAGAATGTATCAAAAACTCCAACCAACCTCTTAATAATAATAATAATAATAATAATAATAATAGAGCTGCAAATGGGAAAGCACCACTAGGCAAAGACACTGATTTCACTCTTATATTATTGCTGAATTTGCAATGAAATTCCTCTCTAACATGACACTGAAAAGTAATCACACAGAGCAGAGTAACATCTGGGAGACACCTGCAAGTGGCCTAGGACCTCGGAGTCCTTTACACTTCATGAGAGGAGATAAATGAAGAGTGAAGTTTGTAAGAGGACGTTTAAAGAGACAGTGAGATAATCAAGTGGTCTGGATGGGCACATCACAGGCTCCACCTGTCTGGCTTTCTCATTCTGTCTGGCATTTTCACCCTCCTCCTCTTTCCACCCCTTGCACTTATGAGAAATGTAGATGAGAAGTGCTGCTCACCCCCACTCCCCCAGTTCCCCAAATTCATTTTGGGTTTCAGTTAAATGCACATTACAGAACCAAGTATGATATAATAATAATCTAGACCTGCTTTGCAGAGGCTACTGAAGCTGAGTGAGAAGCACCAACCATGTATTTCTTTCATAATTGAAAAGCACCTCAGAAAAGAAGAGCAGTAAAATAATTCTGGTATAAACAACTAAACAACTGGTATAATTAGATATCAGTGCAAACAGAATATAACAAAATTACACTTTTAATCACTCAAATTAAACTAGTGTGAATAAGAAACATTATTACAGCAAACTTCGACCATGTACAAATCAAAGCTGCACATTAGATGACAAGCTTATGATGATGAAGACAAACTACCAAACCACATTATGTTTAGTGTGTCAACAAAAGTCTGTTTATCTTTACTTTAATATCTGGAATAAACTGATTAGTGTCAGACTAATACATTTTAAAGTTTACTTTCAATTCACTTCTACAGTTTCCTTGAAGTGATTCGTGTAAACATTTTTATACTCTCTTATACCATATGTTTTATGCTAGCCCAACTGAATAATAAACCAGGAGTTGAAGGAGTTAACAATAAAGATTTCCCATTGCAAATCTACATCACCGATACTTACCTGTACCATGCTAGCCTAAAAAAAGATTTCCATTTTATACCCCAAATCTTTTCTCTGTGCAAAATCAATTGAGACAGCAACATGTTGTGCATCATTTAGGCAAATATCACAAACATATGACTCACAAATAATAACCTAAGATTTACAGTGATATTAAAGTTGTAAAGCTAGGGGCCATTTTATTATGGAATGTAGAATGGATCGAGAAGGAGAGCAGCTGGCCTACTAGCAGGATTCATGAACTTGCATTTAACTGTGGACTTAGGCTACACACTGTAGCCTGAAAAATAGATGTTTTCTTGGCAGTGTGAAAAAAACTGCAAGTTCAGCCAAAATAGACAATAAAGCAGTATAGGGAGCTAAAACACGTGCCAGATTGCAGAAGGCCGACTTAGAGAAGAGGCCCAGGCGCTTCCCCCCTCTTTAAAAAGATCCACAGTGGAAAGAAAAGCCTTCTCCCTGTCCTCAGATGAACTCGAACATGAGCTTCCTGTTAGACCCTGGGAGGAAACACCCAACGCAGCAAACTCACACTCACAGAGGAAGGCCTTCACTGCCGAATTCTTTACTGCCTGCAAAATTAGGTCAAGCACTTAAGAACTCCTTGCTCAGAGACAAGTTCTCTCTCTGACTCTTTCCCTACAACAAATTCATACAAACACATTTCATAAATCACTCCTCACACTAATACGTTATACGATGGGATGTCTTTATGTGTCAGGGCTAAAACCGCAGCCCAGATACAAGAGGAATGTGTGTCATCCCGGCTGTCCTCTGTTAAGTTTTGGATCTGATCAGCTTATTCACAGCTCCCTTGCCCTGTAATGCTCTGTAATGCCCGCTGCCATCAGGCCCGGTGTGGACACATTCCTGGTGTAGTTGCAAGGCTGTTCACACTCACATCTGCAAAAACAGTGCCGTTCTTAGTGTGTTTCAGGCCATAATGACCCCATGCACCCATCGCGCTCATAAAGTTACAACACACTCTAATTTGGGCATATATGCATTATGTGAGTTGTCATCATTGTTTTATCTTCATACACAGCTGGATTTTTATAGGAGTTATCCAACTTATAAAGAGACCAGCTGAGGTTATTCTGGATTTTTGCCCTGTTAGGATTTTGTATTACACTTCTTTTACCAAGGATCTGATTTGGCCTTTAGACCCAGCACTGTCCAATTCTCCATGTTCCTGATAACACCATGAGCAGCAACCTTGAGTTTCCATTTCCACATCAAAAATCATTAGACTATGATGCTGTGACCAGGTCATGCTGACAAAATATAAACTTGGCCTCTGCCTTTGGTGTGCAAAAGTTAAAAAAACAAGAAGAGGAAGGTAGTATGACCAAAAATCGATAGTAAGGGAGCGATCGAGAGAAACTCTGAGAGAAAAAAAACAAAAAAAAAATTATTCCAGTATTCCATGTGCCAATTATCTGTCATTCGTTGCTACAGCGAAGAGATCAGGGAGACATTCCTGTGGGATTGACAGTTTGGTATGGCCAGGGCTCCAGCAGCCAGTCGTGGAAAGACACTTCCAGTGCACACACAGCACAAATTCAGCCAGTTGTACTGCGTTTTCTCTGGACTTGTGCGCTACATATTGGCCTAAGAATATAGTCCAAATTAATTTAAATAACATGTATTCAATTATATTGTATAATATCTAATAAAACATATAATCTGGAGCAAACATAGCTACACAAAATGACAGGCTAAGAAATACTAAACCTGTTCTATTCGCTAGTATGCTTAATAACTAAATACAATGAGAAAACAGACTGTATTAACCTTGAAAAATGTGCAGCTCATTGAAGTGTACATCTAAACATTAAAATATCTAGGATATACTTATCATAAGACGTGATAACTACTAAAACAACGTGTCCCGCTGAACAACAACTGAGAACATATTCTATAAGACAATATATAAAAAGATTCTATATCAAGTGTGCTGCAGACAAATCCATGAATGCACACCTATCTATATTTATGTTTCTATTTATCTCTGTCTATCTATATATAAAATATATAACTTGACCCTAAAGTGTCCCTCAGTGCCTCAGTGTGCCGCAGACAAATACATCTATGAATACGAATCAATGTAGATCTAGGTTTTAGTTTATGAAGGTCGAAGTCTAAAGGTGCAGATATACTATCCTTTTTTCAATAAATTCGTACTTTCAGTCTGCTTTATGTGTGTGATATCTTATAACACACCATACAATTGTTATTTGCACAATGTGTTTTGCATAGGCTAATTGTATTATAGCATTAGCATACACCAGTAACACATTGGGCCCTTACAAAGACTAGTAATAAGATGTAACAATAAATGTTCTCTTACATAAAATAAATGTTTTTTTTCCTGCTAGAGAACCACTTGTAAATGTTTCACTTCTATTCCCCATGTAGTATTCCATATTACTTCCATTATGCAGTAAGCACCTTCCTTAATGTATTTTATTAATGGAAAAGCCTATATAATGTACATCTAGGATTCCACTGATAACCACAGAGTTAAAAGCATGGTTATTACATTGGTAACCACAGAATTAAAAGCATTATCATTGCATTGGTAACCGCAGAGTTAAAAGCATGATTATTGCATTAGTAACCTCAGAGCGGCTGGATAAGTCTCCAAAGAGTGCAACAGAACGGTTCAGGTTGTAATATTTCTGTATATTCGAGGGCATCTTCCTTAAGCACTCTTCTTAGTGTCAAATAGCACAGAGATTGATGGGTGCTTAGAAAAGGATTATACTGTATCTACTGTTTCAGGCTGAACACCATTTGACCAGATAAACTTTTCAATTTATAATAATCATCTAAAAGAACATCATTAAGACGAAGCCTGTCTAGCATACAGACCAGCATATTCCAGTTAACAATTTACACTGGAAAACCCATGCTATTGTTACCTCTCTCACTAGTTGTTGTGCTATCGGCCTACAAGGCATCACAACACACAACATATAAATCTACCCACAGCATTTCCTGCATTCTGCACTTCACTTCAGAGTAAGCAATCCAATATATCAAAATACGGCTAAAGCAATGCTTAAATGCTTAGAAATGTGTTTCAGTGTCTGATTAAAAAGATTTATATATAGATTTATAATCATTACATTTATTTGTGTTGGTCTCAAAATAATTCAGCCTACCCAGCCAGACACTACAGAAAAGCAAAAAAAAAAGCAAACTACCCTGTCACAAAATCAGGAATTACATTAACTCACACACAGTGTGTGTGTGTGTGTGTGTGTGTGTGTGTGTGTGTGTGTGTGTGTGTG
>JAVSBV010000059.1:2458075-2469577 GCA_033117975.1 Parotocinclus spilosoma
TTGCAAATGTATTTTTCAATGAACAAAGTTCGTAAGCAACAGTAGTTCTTGTTTGTACGTTTGCTATACGTGTAAATGGCACAATAAAAGTCCCGTCTTGTAACATAGGGCATGTTCGTGTAATCTGACCAGCCGGTTATTAGGACCAAAACAATTGCGTCCCGATGTGGTCCCATTAACCGGAATCAAATGTATATTAGTATTTGATGTTACTTACTTGTGCAGCAATAAATGCAACTGTAGAACTGTTAATTAGTACGGCACATTTTCTTGGAGGAATTTTATGCCATTCCTCTTTACAGGACCGCTTCAACTCTGGGATGTTGGTGGGTTTCTACACACAAGCTACTTGCTTCGTGTCCTTCCACAACATTTCTATTAGATTAAGGTCAGGACCTTTGGGTTGTGCTCAAGGTCATTCTTATAGGCCACATTGATGCAGAAATAAATTCTAAAAGGTTCACAAATGCTCAAGCACCACTGTATTTTCCCTGCAGCATCTTTTAACAGACGGATAAATGCTGCTGCTGTGGCATCACTATGCCTTCCTTTTCACCCAGTCCTGCCCAGCAAGCATTTGAATAGTTGTCCCCGCCACCTCATTCCCTCGCTCAGCGTTCTTTTTCTGTGTGAAAAGCATTGCAGGCAGCCAGTGGAGCAGAAGTAAAGCGGTCGTGTTTTGTTAGCTGTCTGAATCGCTGCCTACCGGAACCATGTAAGCTCCCATCACTATAGCCTGGATTGAGAGAAAAGTCAACCACAATTGTTTCACACAAACATTTTGGCATTAAAAAAATATGAGGCAGAGCAAACAGTGCATCCCAGGGCGAGGAGGGACCTCTGCAGCCGGGTATTATGCCAGTGTCAGGAACACTAAGCTCTTCTCCGGGGGTTGGGGGAGATGAGGTGTCATCCTACATTCTAATACTTCTGGTACGGCTAATTTGGCCCAAGCACGTCACACTATGGTCAGACTTTGGCTTGTATCCGAGGATGTCAAAGAAAGAGTGCCAACAGAGGGTGAGATAATGAAAGGGCTGATAACTGGCATCCGGTGTACATTATTTGAGGATATCTAGGACAAGAGGGAGCTTTCTGGATGTAAACAGACACTCCACAAACAGAAGCATTACCAACGTCAGCAAATGATGTCTAGTTGTTTGCTACACTTGTCTAAATATGAAGCTTTTTGACACAACAATGAAATGCTCTTGGTGATTGTGACTATTTTTATTTTGCCAGGGAGCAACCAAATAATGATGCAGTGCATGTAATAGGAACTAGAACTATGGACTGATTCCAATTTACAGAAATTTAGTAAAAAATCCTTCACAGTCAGCTCCAGAAGTATATTGGTATAAATATGGCACTTGCCACAATTCATACAATTCTTGTGAAACTACCCAAGGTTTTTAGAGAAAAGGCTTCTGTGGTGTTGGGCTAGTGTATAAGACTGCTGTGCTACCCGAGCAAAAACAAAAGTCATAAACCAAACAATATAACAATTAAAGTTATGACCAGTTGTCATTTACCGCAAATACATATTTTTATTTGATTTTTTTTTGTAAATTATAGAAGAAAGTTCCATTTTACATACACTATCTACAAATAGTAAAACCAGTTAACTGTTAATTCCCATTGTTTTCTTGATTTTTTCCAGATTTCCACATGCAAATAAGCAAATTAGCCGTTGTGCCTGAAGCTTTTTTTCTTTAAATCAAAAATGTCTAGATTTTGCTAGACGCTACTGGAACCTGAACTGGAACCATTTTATTGGCTAGACAAAAATAGAGCTTTTTTCCACAATGCTAAAGGAGTGTTTGATGTAAAAAGAGGAATGGTTACACAGAAAGGAACCTTATCACTGCTGATGGGTATGGTGAAGGATCTGTTATGTGGGTCTGTTTTTTCTCCAAATGTACTGGGAACTTTGTTAGGATACAAAGCATCAGGGACTCCATAAATTACCTTAACATTTTTAATAAATCTTTACTCTGTTAAGAACAACTTGGTTGTGGTTGGAACTTGCAGATGGACAATGATCTAAAGCACACACAAAAATTGTTAATTGACTTTGCATTAAATGTTTTGACCATCCCAGTTTTCCTGACTGAAACTTGATGTTAAAGAGTGCTCTCAGATTTATCATTCTGTATTCTCAAAAATTCATCAAGCAAGAGAAATCTCAGTTGTAAGCATTAAATGCTTTATTAAATATATATACATAATGTATATTTTCCAATAATTTATAATATATTTTAATGCATATTTTCCAATAATGTATAATCTCCAATATGTAGGTTTCTATTATATTTTCTATGTGGATTCTTTTGGATCTGGAAAATCTGGAACTTATTGTAGAGCCTTACATAGCAGATAAGTATTCATTGAGCTGTAAAAGAGAAGAGTGGCAGAAGGACCATGCAGTCCTGTCAATGTGACATTCCCATAGCAAAAAACAGAGGCAAAAAAACCCCAAAACAAAAAAGTGGGAACCAAAGTCCCACGGCTATTGAGAGGAAACCCTTATGTGAACGGATCAAGGGGGGCCCAGGTCTCCATAAAACGCAGTGGATTAGAGATTAACCTCTATTCCCCACTGGTCACTAGAGTTTCTTTGGTAGCTGAAAAGCCAGGAAGACATGGGTCTCCTTGTTTCAGAGGATTTGAATCCTATTCACTGGGAGCTGGAATCAAAGGCCACTAAATGCATCACAGGCATCAGCATGAGTCCCTGCAGAAAAGCCCCTTGGTGTTCCTCTTGTGCCGAGAGTACAAAGCACAGGACCCCCCCTCAATCCCTCTCTCCGCTTCCCTGCCCCCTTGTGTTTTCAATACTGATTGGATATTAAAATACCCTCTGTGTTCACTGTGTGCACAACGGACTCAGTGGGTGTCTTAAGCTGTCTCCAGAATACGATTGAGAGGGCAGATGAGTTGATGGCATGAGATGGGGGAGATCTGCACCGATCCAGGTTTAGTGCTCCCTTTGCTTGTTCTCCTTCTTGAGCGGTCTAAGAAGCAAACTGCCATCCCTCTCCTCCATGCAGAAGCCCATCTCCCTAAGGAAGGAGTCATCCGCCACCCCCTGTCTCCTCAGGCCCTGAACCAGCTTCTGATTTTCCACATTGTGCTCCAGAATGTTTCGGATGGCAAAAACTGCCCATTGGCTTATGACTGGAGCAAGGGTGAAGGATAAATGTAACATACAACATTAATTAAGTAAATTGGTTTATTTTATTTGTTTAATTCTGAACACACTCACTGGAAAGTCTGTGCCTACATGGTGCACACTAGGGCCACTTTTAGCCTAATCAATAAACCTAAAGCAGGTCTTTGAACTGTAGGAGAAAATTAGAGCATGGAGTAAACCTGTGAGAACACAAAGAGGACATGCAAACTCCACACAGAAAGGAGCCAGATCGCTCCACCTGGGATCGACACACTCATACACACTCACAGACATACACTAAAGGCACTTCAGAAATGTCAATTAACTTGACACACACGTCTTTGGAATGTGAGAGGAAACTGGAGTACATCCATGCAGACACATGGAGGACATTCAAACTCCACACAAAAAGGGCCCAGGTCGATCCTAAAACGAGCCCCAGGATGCCCATTTTAAGATGGTCTGGTTTTTCAACCTTATGATGGCAATATGATAAAAATAATATATATATACACATTCAGCAGAATATATAATATTCTACATTATGAATTTAGATTTTTCCCTCAGCAAGCAATGTGCAGTATGATACTCTCCTGCAAACCCGTGCTAACTGAGGAAATCAGGAGTGTGTGAATTAGGGAGTGACGTGTAGGAAGAAATGAGCTCTGGGCAATGGAGTGAGAAAAAGCAGTGGTCGTGACAAGAACTACTCTTGTATTTTTTTCACGCTCAATAACTTACATGAGATGTACAAAATATACTTTTGTGTTCATGGTTTTACCTTTGCGAGTAATTTAAGCACATTTAAATTAGGCGAAGCTAATGTAAACTCCTTGAGCGACGATATATGCAACCTGTCAGGACCTATGAATCTTGGAATATGACTGTGGGGATTCTCTTCCAACAAAACAGTGTTAGTGATACTTTGCACTTGCACACCGTCAGCATGACATTTTTTTCCAAAAGTCTTAGATGTGGTTAAAGATCTGTTCCGTCCAGTCAAATTCCTTCAGACCTAACTTCCAGGAGGACCTCGTTTTGTGCGCAAAAGCACAGGCATGTTGAAACAAGAATGTGCCTTCGCCAAACTTTTCCGCAATGACGGACGCACACAAATCTAACTGTATGCAACAGTATTAGGAAAGCAGCCTAAATAGTCCCAGCTTTGTTGAGTTTGGCTTTCGGCGAAATTAAGACGATAAACTCAAATAGCCTAAAATGACAAGTAATATCTCTTTCACATCACAGAGGGACACTCAGATAGGAATTGTCCAACCTCATGATACAAAACAAAGCAAGCGTGTAAATCTCATGCCGTGCTCAGGAAGCAGATTGCAAGAGGACACAGGCTCGACCTCTAGTAAAAAGTCAGCTGGATGTGTAGTGTTTGCACTGTAACATGGCCCGCTAACAACAGTGCCAACACCAACCGGAGTACCTATGCCAACACAGCAGCGATATATCAGATTATCATGTTGCCAATGACGCGTAACAGCTTGGCAGGCCTGAAGGTAATATCATAAAATTCTAAAAGTCTAATAATTTAATTTAAGTGGCCATTTCACCGCAAGATTTCAATCACATTTTCCATAAACTGTTCAAGAAAAAATAAGACAGACTCACTCTCGTTCTCTCAACACCACATAATTACTCACCAAAGCAATTCATACTGTATATTTAGCTTCATAAACTATTTTTACCAGATATCTCACAAAATAAAGACGGATGTCTGAGGTTAAGAAAATGATCACAGAAACAGACATGGTATGCCTTTTGCCAGCAGGAGATGTACTTTTTTTTTTTTTTTAAAACAGTGGCTGCTTAAGGTGGAGTACCTTCAAACCACCTTACTGGTCAGAAACCTCAGCCAACGTCATCTACACTTTAACCCTCAAAGCCTCATCACTCAGCTACGGGGCTTTTTCACTTGCTCTAAAACCAGAACAGCGTCATTATGGTAACCACTGAAATGGTGTGCGAGGTGGGGGCTCAGACAGAGACATGACCAAGGATACAAGGATTGTTGCTGTCCATGTTGCAGTTGTCCAGGATGAGGGCTATGCCATCCAGTTCTCTAACCTAAAGAGAGATGAGAAAACAAAATAAGGGCATGTAGGACTCAAGCGAGCAAGGAGTGGAGCAATGCGGTTCTTGGGTGGAGTGCTTTAGGAGAGGAGAAAAGTAAGTACCAGAACATTTTAAAGAGGACGGTGAACAGGAAAGGGAAAAAGGAAATGCTGGTATGGAGTTGGAGCGGAGTGATGAAAACAAATTGAACAGAGAGCCGAGTTTCCTGCCACTCAACTCCACGAACATACACTGGTAGGACAGTGGTGGTACAAAAAACAAGTGTACACCAATGTCCCAGTAATATGTTTTTAATATTTAAGCATTATTATTTGATATTACACACAGCTGAGATTTTTAGGATTTTTTTTGCCATTCTGCCAAATTAATAGCAATAGTGTACATACACTCACCAAGCAAACAACTGATCAAGCAAACATGGGGCTAAACATGAACAGCGCCAAAAATGTAAGATGAAATATACCTCTCTCAAAATTAAATATCCCCTACTTTTGTGAGCAGTGTATACGAATCCTTTACACCAATAAATTTATATTTATACATGCAGTATGTAGAGTACCGCATTTATAATTATGTTTGTGCAAACGTGCACAAATATGTTTACATTTTGGGAGCTTTCATTATGAAGTAGCCCCTAATTTTTGCGAACAGTATATATTAATACACAGCACAATAAAACATATGTTGTATTTTGAAAATGTACACGATATTATATATTTTCATATTACAGTATATTTAGGTTTGTGAGAATAAATAGGAACATGTGAAACACTATCAGCAACATGTTGGCATGTAATCGTCGTGCTTACTATCGCCAAAAGCACCGACACTGTTTTCAGGTCACACAGCAGTCAAATACGCTAATCCGTCACCACGGAAAACCAGTCGTAGCACCCGTGTGGCCACACATTCCACCGACATAATTATTCTTATCTGAAGTAGAGAACCTGAGATGGTGATCATCTCCCAGGCGCTGTACAAAGATGGCAAAGGGATATGGTGGTATACAGGACTCTGAGTAAAAAGATGCAGCTGGTAGTCAGGAACTGTACAGAGGCATTTGCTGGTCTATGGCCCTCTTCCCTTGGTGGACTGGTCAAAATGAGGCAGGGAATGTCAACAGGGGAAGCGTGCATATCCAAATCGGGAGACAAAGTATGGCTGTGGGGTGGGTTGGACTATTGTTTTAACGTTCTATTGTAAACTATTATCTATTGGAATGTCAATATATCATATCATCATACTGCCCAGTTCAACAACCCTGTTGTAAAAAAGGACAGACTGAGTTGTAAGCCCAGGAGAGAAAAAAAATGTCCTTTTTATTTTCTAAGGAAAAGCCAGCTGGGAGAGGGTGTTGGGGGAGTTTGGGGGGTTTAAACAATTTCCAGGATTGAAACTCTAACAAGGCAATTAAAATCTGCATGTCTTTGTGTCTGCACAGGGCCAATATGTTCCAAGAGGGAAAGCCCATGAGAACGCAGCAGTGAGCAGCAGCCTTCACTAGCTAAGGATTACATGGCCAATCAATGAGAACACAATCTTGGGATGCCTCCCTATTGTTTTTTAGCCTTTGACCCCTCACTTGTGTGCCTTGACCCCATTTAACAGGCTTGGTGCAAGTCTGCTCTTAGCTTACTGAATAGGAAAGACCTGAAAGGGTGCAAATGCCGCCATCACAGGAGGGTACTCACAATGGAACTCATTAAAGGAAGAGAGAAGAACAAAGCCGAAAACGGCTTGGGAAGGAGGAGAAGTGATGATACAAGCAAAGAGATTCAGATTGGTTCCTGGAGCCTTTATCAGTGCACACTAATCCCTAGATTAGTTTTCAAGGAGCGAGCCTCTACTGAGAATAAGACAGGACCCAAGCAACTTATAGTCACTAAGGGTCCAAACATGCTAGACTGTAGAGTTGTTTCCTGTTAACATCTACTGTTCATTCAAAAACGTATACATGGCATGGCATGAACTAAAAAGAGCACAACAGAAACTTGCTAAATCAAAACAACATACAGTGCTAAAGTCTTAGGCCACCATTAGTTTTGTTGTTTTAGCAATGGTACATGGTACTTGGATTCATCCATAATACTGTTTACTACGACCTTCAACAAAATTTTTGTGGGCTTTAGAATATCTTGGCCTATTCACCTTATTCCCCTTCCAAAAACTGGTTTCGTGGATGCTGTCTTTTCAAAAAGACAATTCCTGATCAATATTCTTTAGCCTGTACAAGAGGCAACTTTTAATATCGCTAAAACAATGGTATATCTAATCTAAGAGTGGCCTACGACATTTGCACAGTACTGTAGGATAATAGTCTATGGACTGCATTACAATATTGCCAGTGCAATACACAGTTTTTTAAATACCTAATATCTATCCCTCTAGCATTCTGCTCCTTCATACAGCTGAATTCAAATGTTTGTATACCCGTAGGACCCCTGGTGTACACAGTGGGGCTCTGCATACACATGCTCTTGTCTCTTTTATGTCAAAATTAAAAGTGCCCTCTTTTTATAAGCTCCAGGCTCAAATAGGCTGCTCTGTAAAACGAATGTGAATATAGAACTTCAACTGCCTTTACACTTTAAACCAATGAAAGAACCAACCAATACCTTCAGTGAATAGAGGCAGACATTGGTCAGCAGTCATTTAAACAACTTCACATTTACTTTAGTTATTAGTTATAATTACTTTAAAAACTAAGCATCCAGTACAAAAAAGAAAGCATTCTGCTTTTAATGCAACACACTATATTGTCATTCCTAATTAGAAACGCATTAAAAAGCTTGGATAAAAGAAAGTGAAGCTCAGTGTCACTGTCAATCAGCTTCTGGTGAGGAATTGAAGCTTTAAAATTAAATTAAATTAAATAGTCTTGGACAGCATTGTACAGCATTCAATTTACAATCTACCTGATGAACATGGCAAAAGAACGGAGGCAGAATGCACTGAGGTATGTTTCTTCTTCTTCCACATACCAGTGACTATAATCATATTTCTTATCCATGTCCAATAATCATGGTTGATTAAATGTTCAAAAACAATGTTCTTCACAAGAAAGATAAGATATGCATATTTCTAACGTTTTCTGATTTGGCTTGTTTTGCATTGTCTTGTTATATAATGAATGGACAAATCTGAAAACAAAATGTTATTCTATAGTACCAAAGTAGTTTTCTGCATTAATGCTGCCATCACAGAAGTGTAGACTACCTTTGCAAAGGGCACTGACACTTTCCCACACCATAAGAGGCTTTGGACCCTGGTTTCAGACTTGTTGCTGACAATCTGGACAAGTCAACATTCTGCATGACTCTTCATCTTTGGTTTGGAGCACCATGTGCCATTTTGTTTACTTCTTCCAAAAAAAAAATCTAGAATACTGATTTTGTCAACTGGATACTGTCACCGTGTGCTGCCAGTTATGCCTTAACTCTCTGCATCCCTGACTTGTGGCATGGTGGATCAGTCAGTAGCACTGTCACTTTACATAAAGTCCTGGGTTCAGTGTCAGATATAATGGAATGGTTCACTCACCACTGTTGTCTATAGAAGCTGATTTGTTTCAAGTTTTAAATGCTATTTTTGCTAGTTATTTTGACTATTTTTGCTACCATTAGCCAAATGGTTAAGATCCTGGACTCTGGACCTGATGGTCCAGGGTTCAAATCCAACCTCTGCCAAGCTGCCACAGTTGGGTCCTTAAGCCCTTAACTCAACATTGCTTGAATTGTAAGACTGTATCAGTTGTAAGTCACTCTGGATTAGGTCGTGCTAAATTCCGTGCTAAATTCCGTGAATGCAAATGTATTAAAAAGACTACAAGAGAGAAATAGAGAGAAAGAGAAATAATATATTTGGTATATCAAAAGGTATATCTAATCTAATGGTGGCCTAAAACTTTTGCACAGTTCTGTAAATGCAGCTGCACCGACTAGAGCAGCAAAGAAAATGTGTTATCAAATAAATAAAGCATACATTCAGTATGTCTACATACTCATTAATTCAAATATTGTCATACCCACTTAATCCAAATTATGGTGGGGCCTGTGCAAACTTTTAAGCAGTCCAGGAACCAAACCTCGACAGCAAACTAGTCCCTTGAAAGATGCACACACTCATTCACACAGAGACACTTTAGAGAGATCAACTGACCTAACATGTCTTTTTAGTATTGAAGGAAACCGTAGCACCCAGAGAAAACCCACCCAGTCCCAGGGAAAACATGCACAGAGTAAGTAATCAATAAGGGGATTTTGGGAGCTGTGAGGTGACACTGCTAACCATCTTGTTTTCATACTGTCTTTACTAAATGCCAGTTAAGGGGGGGGGGGGTATAAACAATGCAATCCCACAGGCTGATTTAGTTATTATAAATGATTCACACTTTTATTATAGTAGTATGGAAAGAATAACAATAAATAGTGCTGTCAAATGATTGAAATGTTTAATCACATCTGTTTTGTAGTCCTAAATATATTTAATACAGAAATAGTTTCCATTACATGTGACCCTCTATATCTGCGGGGAATTTGTGCCAAGTGCTCTTATGGACACCAGAATCCACAGATGCTCAAGTCCCTGACATAAAAAGGGTGTAGTATTTGAATGTGACTAACTTGCATGCCCCATACAATTTAAATTATCTCTACCAGTTCCAGCCCACCCACTAAGATGTTCCTCAAAGATGTTCCTTCAGAGCCCCTCAAGCTGTTTCCGTTATCATCATCAGCCCCATCATGTCCGTGCCACGGTAGAGGGCAACAAGTCTTTCCATCCTGTATTTGACTGGGAACAACAAGCCACCATAGACCTTCCTGCTGAGGACTTAAGAACCTAAACTGACTCCGTATAACAGACGAAATAATGCCGATATGCATATTTTTTTTACTCTATACAATATTTTATCTATTAAAATGTACCTAGTTTCTGTTTTTTAAACTATACTGCTCACAAAAATTAGAGTATATTTAAAAATGGGAAAAACTGTTGAAAGGAAATAAAAATGTTGTAAAGGAGAAACCTTGTGAGGACCAAGCCACAAAAAGGGACCCATCCTTCTTGGGTTACTTACATGTCAAATGTAAGAATTCAATTTATCTAGTCATTAAAAGTTTGTAGAAGAACACAGCTCACAAAACTGAGAGAATATTTCATTTTGATGTGTCACTGCTTAAGGCTTAGTCCTCCCGAGGCTTCTCCCTTACAACGTTTAGGGAGTTTTTTTCTTTTCACTGATGACCTAGGTTTGCTCAATTCGGGAGTGGCCCTAGATAACCTAAAATAGTAAATCTGCTTTGAAATAATGCTACACTGTGAAAAGTGTACTAAAGACATATATAAATCTGACTTGTCTGTATTGCAATTCTTAGTACAAATTAAATGGCAAGTAAATTGTTGTCATACTGTTTGTTTATGGAAAACAGACAAAAAATAGATTTTGCATGTGAATGAACAAGATGTAAGACAAACAATGTGTGCTGGAGAGGGAGGGTACGACCGCACATTACTTGAGTGAATTCAGCATAGTGCTCAGTGTGTGGCAAAATCATGAATTGATTCTGTCATCTTTCGAGATTTTAAAATTTTATTAATATTTAAAATATATATCTAATATTTGTAAACTATTTAATAGTAAGATTATTTACATTATTGATCCGCAGCTGTGGAATCTGCACAACATTTCACATGGAGGGCAGCCGAGGTGTCACACACAGAGAGCAAAAAAAATACACAGAACACTGCCATAAGGCTAGCATCTCAATGAAAATTAATAAATATCACGTACCATTGTCTTGAGCAAGGCAAAACTATACAAGTGAGTGTCTAAAAGTGTTGTTTAAAATTCTATTCTCTATGGGATATACTCCCTGTAATGCTTTAAGAATGTATGATTGAAAGCATGAATGATTCACACATGTTGTGTGATATAGATATAGATATAGATAGATGAAAGACTATTTTGAACAAATGCCTTACATCTATCTATATCTATTTATCTATATATACACACACACACACACACACGTGTATATATACACACACATACACACACACACACACACACACACACGTGTATATATACACACACATACACACACACACACGTGTATATATACACACACATACACACACACACACACGTGTATATATACACACACATACACACACACACACACACGTGTATATACACACACACACATACACACACGTGTATATATACACACACACATACACAC
>JAVSBV010000059.1:2476925-2496935 GCA_033117975.1 Parotocinclus spilosoma
AAAAAAGGATTTTCATGGGCCCCTCTCCCTACTCATGCCCTGGGTAGTCAGGTCCACTTTTCCCCCCACTACCACCCCCATGCTCCCATAGTCCAAAGATATGCGTGTTAGGCTAATTGATTACGCTAAAATTGTCATTGACTTGTGTGTGTATATAACTAGTTCTGACATAAACGTATGTGTGGCTGTAACCATCTATGTGTCGCTGATATGTATGTGGTATGTGGAACTGATCAAATGGAAATTAGTTTAGAACCAAGGAGTGTACAATCACTTTGTTAGGTGCAAATTGCTAGTAAAGATACACACCCCTTTTCAGAAGTGCCTTAATTATTTGAGGAATGGATTCCACAAGGTTCTGAACATTCCTCAGCGACTTTGATTCATCATTTTGATTCATCACACAGTTGCTGCAGATTTGTTGGTTGCACAGCCATGGTGTGAACGGTGCTCCATTGAATGGAGATCTGAAGACAGTGGAGGCTATATGAGTACAGTGAACTCAGTGTTATGTTCATAAAACCAGTTTGAGATTATTGATAGCATCTAGAAGATGGTTATAAAGGTGGAAATAAAGGGGCAGACATGGTTAGCAACAATCCTTACTATGGTATTATGGGGCCCAAAATGTCCCAAGAAAATAAGCCCTACACCATTACACCATCAACCGTTCATACAAGAAAGAAAGGATCCATGCTTTCATGTTGTTTACACCAAATTTAGAAGTCAAAACTGTACAGACCAGACAACACATTGCCAATCTTCTTTTGTTCAATTTTGTTAAACCTGTGCAAACTGTATACTCGGCTACCTGTTTTTAGCTGACAGGAGTCACACCCAGGTCAGTCTTCTGCTGCTGTAGCCCATCTGCTTAAGAACTGTGGTAGCCTAGTGGCTAAGGCACTGGACTCTGGACCTGATGGTCCTGGGTTCAAATCCCACCTCTTCCAAGCTGCCACAGTTGAGTCCTTAAGCAAGTCTTGAACTGAATTGAATTGAACCCATTATTGCTTGAAGTGTAAGACTGTATGAATTGTAAGTTGCTCTGGATAAGGGTGTTTGATAAATGCCATAAATGTTTGACATGTTGTGTGTTCAGAGATGCTCTATCTCACTTGCAAAGAGTGGTAAGCTGAGTTAATGTTGGCTTTTTATCTGTTCGAACCAGTCAGGCAACCAGTCATTCTCCTCTGACCTCTGGCATCAACAAGCCATTTTCACCCACATAATTGCTGCTCATTTTATAGTTTATTTTCTGTAATACTCAGTCCAGCCCGTTTGATAAAGAAAAAAAAACATGGGACTAGGACTAGGATGACTTGACAAAGGCTGGGACAAATATGTTAATGTTAACCATAAAAACGAACTTCATGAAGTTAAACTATGGTCTTCAGCTTGTGCCGGCTGAAAATACGCCAATAACATGATCTTGTTCACATTTACTTTCAATGGGTTTGCCTGAGTTTCCATGTAAATGTTTTCATTGATATAAAACCAATTTCCTTATCTATACATCAACAGTACTTCATGATGTAGCATTCTCAATGCTATTTCTTTGGGAATGACATCAGCACCACCACCACCACCACCACCACTGAGGGCCACATCATTTAACATCAGTTCATCCATCTAAACCAGGGTTCATCAATTCAGCACAGTTTGGTTATTTTCCCTGCTCATAGACACCTGCCAAACCTGGTAATTAACTGCTGAGTTGAATCAGGTGTATCATAAACCATGCTGGACTCCCACCACTACTGAAGTTGGTCACGTCTGATCTAAATCAAGTGTTCAAAAGTTTAAGATCAATCGCTCAGTTTTTCACAAACAAGTTGTGGGGACAAGTGATCCAGCTGTAACAACAGAGGGCAATGTTCCCTTTTAAATTTTCATTGAGCGCTATAGTATTTTTGGTTTTTGGCTCACTGTTTTGTGGTCTGTTTCGTATTTTTCCTGGCCTAAGAAATGGATCAGAGGAAGTCGGTTGAGGCAGAAGAATATAATTACAGGTGGTTGTGTATCAGACAGTGATCCTCTGGCTAGGGTGGACCCACGGCTAATACAGAAATGATGCACAGCGGCAACCAAACCCCAATATAGACTCAAAGATCATGTGAAAAGGAAGTAACGTGAAGGCATCTACTTAATGGCTTATGGATAAGTTGAAAATGTTCTGCTTGCCATATCCGAATTTGGTGTCTTTGAGAAAAGAGGAAATATGTATATATGTATGGTAAATCAGTGACTACTGAGAACAGGGGATAAATGTTTAAACTGAGTAATAAAAAATCACAAAATGGATATTGTTTGGGTTTAATAAAAACACAATGACACTATGGCAGGCTGCATACCTCAAACTAGTAATAATAGTACAATAAAAAGCTCCACAGTGAAAGAAAAGTCATGTGTCCTTTCCACAATGCCCAAGTTTCCTAATACCTCAGTGGTTAAGGCTCTAAACTACTAATAACAAGGTTGTGGGTTCAAATCCTGACTCTTCCAAGCTGCAGACACTGGGCCTTAAGAAAGGTCCTTAACTTCATTCTGTATAATAATGTTACCTAAATGATCAACTGGGTTCCATATAATTAATTGGTTCAGTGGGGTCTGGTCATTTTGCTAGCTCATCATGGTGTCTTAAATGTGTCTTAAAGGTGAAAATGTATGTAAGTCTCATACTGGGAGTCAGTGCACCCCATCCTACTGTTAATTATTGTGCTTTTAGGTTCCTCGCTCCATGTTTGTAACTTATCAGTGATGTGGAAGAAATATTTGGTAGTTTAGAAGTGGTGACCTTATATTTTTTGGCCATTTACTGCGTGAACGTAGCGTAAACGTTTGTGAACCCTATAGAATTAATTTTATTTATGCATAAATACGACCTAAAGCATAATCAGATTCTCATACAAGTTTTAGTAGATAAAAAGCCACTTAATTTGAAAGCCAATTTAAGTGTAATTATGCAAACCCAATTAAAAAATCTGACAAAAATTTTTTACATCATTACTTCCAAGCAATTAAGGGTGTCTCTCACATCTGGATATTACCTCAGAATATAATATTATGAACTGTATCTTCAAAGAAAGTTGGTCATGCAGCAACACTACAATGTTCTATAAAGAATGGTTAAAAAGTGCAATGCTAATACACTGCTCACAAATATAACGGGATACAGGCGAAAAGCGGAGATGCAGATGCATCCAATAACCATGCTGCTGGCTACTGGGTGCTTCATTGTGGAAAAGAAAGTGGTGGGCGTGTTCACCTGCCTCTGATTTACTCTTGTCAACACAACTTTTCGGATTTCCTGACCTTTGATAAAAGCATAAATTCTTCCGGAGAGCACAGGAATCCTCCCATAAATCGCTAATACACTTTGCATCTGCTAGGTGGCGACTTGTGGCTTCTTTTTCTTATTCTTATTCTCCCACATTATTTGGTCCGATTAAGCAGAATTTTGGTCCAAATGAGTGAATAACATTACACGTATATAATAGGATTTGTTTATGTACTTTAGGATTTGGTCCGAATAAGCGGCTGGTCTCATTAACCAGTGGTCCTATTAACCGGATTCGACTGTATTTCAAAATGAACATAAAATAATTAAAAAAGAAGCATTTTGTTATATTTAACTAAACTAAATAATAAAACAATTGATATGTCAAAAAAGTTGTTTGATTATTTAAATGGAATACAAACTCAGTTATTGTGATTGAGTAGCAAGTAACATATTCAAGGGTATGAACAGAAGCATGTCAAACTGGACGAGAGTGCCACATATGAACTTTTCAGTAGGGGTTTGTCACAATAGACTACCAAAACACACTGACATTGAGGCATGGACAGGATCAGATTGTTTAGCAATTCTTGTGGGATCCTCTTCATATTCATTTTGAAAATCCCCTAACTTTTGAGAGCAGTGTGTGTAATAAAGTTGGGTAACACTGCTGCCCTGCAGCTAAAAGTTCCTGTGTTCAATCCCAGGGTGGAGTGGTCTAGGTCCTCCCCATGTCTGTGTGGGTTTACTCCGGGTACCCTGGTTTCCTCCCACAGCCAAAGCCATTGATAATTGATCTAGAAATAATTTAGTAAATAAATCTTGAAATAACCCTGTGTATAGATGTAACCTTGTGTGTGCTGCTGAAATTTTATAAAATTAAAACACACAAACAAAAAAAAAAGCTAAAAATCCTGACCTTAAGCTAATGGGCTTGTTGTGATATGACCTCATGTAAGTAGTTCATGTGAGGAAAGCCATCAATATCTCAGAGATGAAGCTGTTCTGTATGGAGGAATGGGCCAATATTACTCCAAGCTGATGTGCAGGTCTGATCAGCGGTACTTGGGTTAATGTGGTTCTCTATTTCTGCTTTTAGGACGTGTGAAAATCTGATGTTTTACATTTACATTTATGTTATTTTTTGCCCTTATCCAGTGCGACTTATGGTTCATAGAGTCTTACAATCCAAGCAATTGTGGGTTAAGGGCCTTGCTCAGGGACCCATCTGTTTTTGCCTTTCTTTTCCCCAATGTTCTCTAAACTTACCTGACTTGCTCTCCCATCTGACCCTGATTCATTGTGAGAAAGTGGAGTGTGACTAAATGCCTGAGGAGTTTTTTGTAGGAAAGGAGTGACTGCTATGAAACAAATATCCCCGTGTTTATATTATCTGTCACTACTCCTCTTCTTAGGAAGGTGCTTGTGACATCTGAGCTCACAGATTGCCAAATTGCAATCAGACTACCACTAGAAATGTCTGCCTACTTAACATGCTCTGTTTGCCCTAGGAATGGGTGGAAGTACCCATATAGTGTTGCACTTTTACAAACAATAAGAATTCCTTGAGCTACTCTAAAAAGTCATTGGAAATTTGAGAAGGTTAACTTCATTTGGATGAATCAGCGACCCCTGCCGGGACTTGTGATGGACTGGTGATTCCAAATTTGGGGTTAAAACGTAAAGTACATAGGTCCAAAAAAGTTAAGAATTAAGTATTAACCAAAGGAAAAAGTTTTCCTCAATAATTTTGGTGGGAAATATGCTGTTGCCTTCTCTCCTGGTCAGTCAGAGTATAAAACAAATCATGGGACAGATATAGAACCAACTGAATAGAACAGCTAGTGATCTCTTCCTAGTATGTTGATCTCCTCTCTAATTGCATGAGTAGTTAAAGAGACGATGGCTGTGTTTACATGTCACCATGCATTATGTCACATACAATAATGTGCAAGTCACCATTGGAATTGTAGCAAATGTTTTTGTATGGAGAGATGATATCTCTCCAAAAAGACCATTCCTTGTATTGTAGAAGGACCAACTAGGCATTCTGTTGAAGCTGCCATATGTTGCTATTGCTCAAGTATAAGGAGAAATCACAATAAATACTTGCAAAGGTTGCCTGTAGAAGCTGTTTTTCTCCAATTTTTCAATCCTGCACTCAAATCTTTGGTTCTTCTGGTTGAATTCTAACAAAGAGACTAATGGAACAACTCCAATTTCAAATAAAGTTTTGTAAAACATATCTGAAACAGAATACAATGATTTGCAAATCCTTTTCAACTTATACTCAATTAAATACACTACAAAGACAGGATATTTAATGATTAAACAGATCAACTTTATTGTATTTTGCAAATGTTCACTCATTTTGAATTTGATACCTTCACACGTTCCAGAAAAGTTGGGATGGGGGCATGTTTACCACTGTGTTACATCACCTTTTCATTTAACAACACTCAATAAGTTGAACACTGATTGTTGACGCTTTTCAGGTTGAATTATTTCCCCATTTTTGATTGATGTACAACTTCAGTTGCATATGCTGGTCTCCATTGTCATATTTTGTGCTTCATAATGCGCCACACATTTTCAATGATAGTTTGGACAGCAGGGAGGCCAGTCTAGTACCTGCACTCTTTAAGTACGAAGCCACGCTGTTGTAACATGTCCAGAATGTGGCTTGGCATTGTCTTGCTGAAATAAGCAGGAACGTCCCTGAAAAAGATGTACCTTTCAGCATTAATGATGCATTTACATAAGTTACAAATGCCATGGGCACTAACAAACCCACATACCATCAGAGATGCTGGCTTTTGAACTTTGCACTGATAAAAATACGTACAATCCTTTTCCTCTTTGGCCCGGAGGACAACCAAAGACAAAAAACAGCCATTATTTCCAAATACAATTTAAAATGTGGACTCAGACCACAGGACACTTTTCCACTTTGCATCAGGTCATGTCAGACAAGCTCGGGCCCAGAGAAGCCGGCAGAGTTTCTTGGAGCTGTTGATATATGGTTTTCGCTTTGCATGGTAGAGTTATAACTTGCGCTTGTAGATAAAGTGATGAACTGTGTTTACTGACAATGGTTTTCTGAAATGTTCCTGAGCCCATGTGGTAATATCCGTTACAGAATGATGTTGGGTTTTTAATGCATTACCGCCTCAGGGATTGAAGGTCACAGGCATTCAATGTTCTTAAAGTTTTGGACTATTTGCTCAGGCACTTTTTCACAAAATGGTGCCTCGCCCATCCTTGCTTATGAATGACTGAGCATGTGAATTTCAGGGATGCTCTCTTTATACCAAATCATGACACTCACCTGTTTCCAACTGACCTGTTTCCCTATGGAATGTTCAAAAGTGGTGTTTTTTGAGCATTAATCAACTTTCCCAGTCTTTTGTTGCCACGTTCCAACTTTTTTGAAACATCTTGCAGGCATCAAATAAAAAATTAGTGAGTATTTGCAGAAAAAAAAATCTGGTTGAAACATTAAATATCTATGTAGTGTATTCAATTGAATATGGTTTGAAAAGGATTTGCAAAAAATAATCCTTTTCTGTTTTTATTTGTTTTACACAATGTCCCAACTTCATTGGAATTGGGGTTGTGTTCATTAAATGATTCATTCATAGTCTTATCCGCTTATCCTAGTCAGGGTGGCAGAAGAGCCAGTAATTAGCCGATGACACAAGGCAGGAACAACTCTAGACAGGGTGGCCAATCCACCGTGGGGCACATAGAGGGGACTCACACAGTCATGCGCACACATTAAAGGCACTTTGGAAACACCAATAAACCTAACAAATATGTCTTTGGAATGCGGGAGGAAACCAGACAACCCAGAGAAAACCCACAAAAGCATGAGGAGGACATGCAGACCCATGTTGGAGCCCAGGGTCGGGATAAAATTGGGATCTCAGAGCTGTGAGGCGGCAGTGCTGCACAAGCACAAGCACAAGTTTATGTCATTTGCCAATTACAGACACTGGCATAATTTATTAACTCATTTGCTATACTTAAAATTGTATTAAATACAAATTTGTTGTCATAAAGAATTGGCGTCCAACCTTTTTATTTTTTATTACTTTCTCTTATCTCAGGTTAAATAAAACATATGTAATTGTTGTTCTATCTGAACTCTTTCGTAGTCTATATTGTCAGTGACCAAGACATTCATTTTAAGGTTATTAGGACACCTCCAAACAGCAAAAAACAATATATGAGCATTTTTTAGGCTATTATTTGAACTACTGTGAATAGTTGTGTTCACATCAAATGTCAGAAAATGTTTAACAGAACTAATGGACTCATTGTGTATACACTTGTATGTAGTGTAGTGTAACTGTATCAGTTTTTTTTAATTTGTTTTTATTTGTAATTCACAACCACAATGAAAGTCATGGCAGTTGCTTTACTTCTTATTTGGTCTGGAGAAATCAGGGCCATTAGAAAATTCCTGAAAAACTAAGAATTCCCAGATGTTTTTTCATATATGATGTGAAGCAGGATAGCCCTCTTACTTACAGTGTAGTAGGTACCATGTAACAGAAAAGGACTAAGTAAAGCACATCATGCTGTTCTATATCCACGCTTAACCTGCTCAGGGTTGTGGGGCAGGGTCTGGCCTAATTCACTGGGTGTAGGGCGAGGTACAGAGTGGAGATGGAGCCACTCCTTCACAGGGTTCCATAAATAAAAAAGATCAAAGATTTGAACACAGGCCCTCAGGAAATGCCATTTTAATCAGATGGCTCTTACACCATGCCCCAGAACTGCTAGGGAAGAACCAACTAATAAAAAAAATATTCCTATGTGAATTACAATGCCTATAGAAAACAATCATACTGTTTCAAAATTTTACCTGTCAGTCTATTCTAAAGATGAATAAGTACTAAAATATAGTATTTGACATTAACTGTGGATTATTTGATCACATTTGTTTTGATCATTTCTGAATAAAAACGTTTAAAAAAAAGTGATTCTTAAGGTTTAATGTACTTATCTAGCATTGAACCACAAAACATTCACTATGGTTTGAAATGCTATGCTAAAAAACGGACTATAAGATAAAGTTGTTGAAAGGCACAAATTAAAGTAATACAAACAATAACTATACCCTGAAGTAATGTGAAGCGTGCAGGTTGTCACAAACACCTTGTCTAAACCGGATTTCCAACCCTATATGTCCTATTCCCAAACATAATGACTGAGCCAGGAGGACACTCACCAGGCAAGCTACCAATATATCAGTAGCAACTTTGTTTTTATAGATCAGAATAATCGTATGTGTGTAACAACAATCTTACAAGTCTTACACAAAGTCGGCCTGTATCACAACAAAGCAGAACATATTTTTATCGTTTGGCCTTTGACCCTATGAACTGATTGTTCTGGTTCTTGTTTTGTTATATATCTTCTTTTTTGTTCGCTATATATATATTCTGTCTTTCTAATGTATCTTCTCTATCTATCTATATTTATGCTGTGGACCAAATACAAAAACATAATAATCCACAATCCAGTCAGTTACACTTCTGTGATGGCAGCATTAATGCAGAAAAGAACACTGAGATTTTATAGCAAAATATGCTGCCTTCAGGATTTACATTTAGCATTTACAAAGGCATAACTGTGGAACAAGATGCTAGAAGAACTGGACTGGTCTGCCTGCAGTCCTGACCTAAACCCAATAGAACTTACAACATACAACAATGCCCCTTTATATGTGTACATCTTAAGACATTTTTGTAAGAAGAATGGGACACCTGAAACATTAAATCATTTGCCATCTTGTGCCAAGAGTTCTTTATGAATGGTGAAAAGGAATGGCAACCCTTTTTTGGAATGTGTTGCAGGCCTAAAATGCAGTAATAGATGTTCTGAAATTAAATGAAGCATACAAAACATGAAAAGCAATGAAATAAAAGTCAAAGTAAATGTAAGAAATACTGTTTGTTAATACGCATTTTCTATACAGTCCCAACTTTTGTGATTTTGGGTTGTAATCCACTGTGAGGATTTATTGTGCCAACATCAATGATGATTCAAGAAACTCACAAAGCGTCTAAGAAAAATTGTAAGTTATTCCAGTTTTACTTTTGCTTGAGTGTTGTAAAGCAAAGTGAATAAATGAAACTGCACACTGAAGAGAGAACAGAGATTCCATATTGGGTTATGATTTCAAGCAAAAAACAAACAAAGACAAACAGGTATGGGGAAGTATGATGTACAGGCATGGTATAAACAACAGGTTGGGCTTCTTAGACGCATTTCTGTACCATGGCAAATGAAAAAAGTTAAATCTGACTAACAAGTCTATTGCTGCATTGTTAGAAATCTTTAAAGATAATTTTAAATACATAACTCTGATACGCTAAATATAAACCTTTAAAACTAGACTTGCGTCCCTGAATGTATCTCTACTATATAATACAATGAAACATATCATTCACAACAATGTAAAACAAAGCACAAGGGAGAGTAGACCAGATGTTGGAAAGTTCACAGCTTCATTACTTTTTCCAAAGACAATTTGAAAAGTATGTTATGACACAAAACATCATCAACCACTGAATGACATCTTACAGATTGAGCTGCACATTATTGTCAGCCTACATGATACAAACGCATATATAAGTAGCATTATTATTTTTAATGTCACCCAAAACCAAGTATGTGTAATTTGGGTGGTGTTTAGATGGCAAAATTATCAGCAATACATTATAGGGAGCACAAGCAGTTCAAGTGTTCACTTAAGCCAGTGGTTACTAACCTCTGTTTTATAGTTGAACTCATCCTAAATTATTTGACTTGGATTTCATACAGTTCACATCGTTACATGACCTTCCAACGCCCCTGCAAATCCAAAATAAACTTCAAGGTGTCCACAAACTCCATCTAGGAAAGTTCTGAATTAAGACACTCAGGTCGGTCAATAGCTGGATTCAATTCATTAGTTACATTAAGGGAAAACCACTGGCAAAAAGAAATAATTTTCTAATTGGTCCATGATTTACTTCAGGTAGAATCCAGTTGATGCAAATAATGTATGCATTCACTAGCGAAACAAGTGCGAAGATTTCAGGATATAGGACAAATCCTAGAACAATTGCATCCTCTAGTGGTTATTCATATATAATAAATAGCAGGTACCATAGCAGACCCTGACGGTCAATGGATCAACATAAAAAATACAATGAAAAAAAGTCTGAGGGAAAGAAATCAATGAATGAATGAATGAATGAATGAAATCAAATACTGGAGGATAACATAATGAGACATATATTCGCAAATCCAAATGTACAGAATTTACAGTACTCATTACTTGATTTTAATCAAATCTTGAGGGTTAAAAAATTAATTATGTGTGCATTTTTTTTCCTTTTTTACATAGGCAGCTTATTCAGCCTTCCTCTTTAAAGGAGGGCCGTAACTTGTCTAGTGAAAATGTCATCTGTTAAAATTGTACTAATTGTACTAAATTGTACTCCTTCTCTTATTTTGGCGCCAACTATGTTAGATGCCCCTCTAGGCCTCCTAGAATATGATCTTTCAGATTTTTGATAAGAGTTCATAGTGTTCGCAGTGTTCTCAGTGTTCCCACATGGGCTAGAATTTTAATATGACATATCACATGACAGCTTAGTGGTCATAATTAATGTTGTTATTATTTACAATATATTCCCTTGCAGAAGATATGCAAACCTTCAACAAAGAATGTAACTGGATTATCAACAGGAACCTGATTCTTTGGAACTCTCTGGAATGTCCTCGTTCTGCTCAGCCTGTCTAAGGTTCCTCAGCCTCAGGTACAATGACTGATTCTTGTGGATCGGTCTCTTCTTCCTTGTTTAGTACTTGGCTGTTAGAGAATTCCATTTCCTGAGCGGGGGTCGGTTGGTATTTAATAATGAACTCTGTGCTGGTGAGCGCCTGGCCATGTTTGGGGCAGTTGGCCCTTACCGGCAAACGCTCCATCTTGTCTAAATACACATGAAAACAAGGGAAGCAATGCTAATTAATGTCAAGTTCAAATCACATGTAATGCCATATGTTTATCATCCCCCACATTTACATAATTTGAATCATAAGCTCACTGTACAAAATTGGCACCTGTGACTGAAACGTAACCAACAGCTTTTAATACCTCCAAGAGCACAAATAACAGCTGCAATGCAATTTGGCATGGACTGGACAAGTTTCTGGATGTATGCAACATCAATGTTCAGCACTCTTGCCTGAAAGTCTTCCTTACTGTTTTAGGTAGTCCCACAGAATTTCAAGATGATTCACATCTAGGGATTTTGCAGGCTAGTCCAGATGTCTGACTTATGCCAATAAGTTACATTTGCAGTCCTGGTAATGCGAGGAAAGTCTTCTTGGAAAACACAGATAGGAATTGTAGGTATTGTGGTTCAAATTTAAAGTCACCTCAACCAAAGGGTCATTTTTAGCTTTTTAAGTAAAGCACCGTCAGAACATTACAGAACTCCCTTCAGCTTAAACCAGACCTTTCACACATTTCTCACTGAAGGCTTCTTAAGGGCTTCAATGCACGTGTCCCATGCTCCTGCGCCTATGACAGTGCTCCAAGTGGAGCCAGTTCAATGCTGAACCAACCCTTAAACTGGTGTTCCGACAGGGACTCCACCCCAACATGCTCAACAAGTTCATGGGCCACAATGAGATTTCTCCCTCAAGATTTTGAGACACTTATCGTTTGAACTTTGCCTGTTTTGGGATTATAAGTTCGCCTGTTGTTGGATTACGTTATTGCTTGTTTTTGGATTGGCAAATAAATACCTGCAGTTGCTCTGAACCTCTGCTATGTGCTTAAAATTGGAAAATGACGCGATTTGTTTGAAAAGGGAAACACAGTAATATTTATGTTTTCCAGAGAAAATTAATTTCTATTTTATGATTTCTTTTTTTTTTTTCCTTTTTTCCTTTTACGCTAAGGTGTTGGAGTGTTGTTGTTTCATGTCATTTAACAGCACATAATTTGCCTCTAAAAAGTAAATTATAACAATGGGTCTTATTGTCTATTACCTGCTGGCGTGATGGGCTTCATAAGCCGGTTCATCTGGACATTCCAGTGTCTCATATGTGAAGCTTTAGACTGATTCACTGATATTTTCTGCACACAGATAGATAGGAAACAAGCAGAAATTTCAGTTGAGCTAAGTTGCTATATTTCTTGTTTTTCCCTATACAACTATGATACGCCAAAATAACATGCACACTTGGTTCAAAACAATGTTTAGGTAGGTAGTACAATAAATTTATGTCCACATGAATGGCAAGCATTGACCCCTCCACCCGCTTGTCTATTTCTCAGAGTCTATTTTATTCTTCCTATACTAGCATTAAAATGTCTGTGAATGTGAATGTTTGGTATTAGACCAGACAGAATAGCACCAACTACCCTTGTGCACTTGCCAGTTGCATTGCTATATGAAAGATACTCTAACCCATTCGTATGGTCACATTTTTAGAGAAGCATCTGGCCCTGCCAATTTCTGCTGCATCCAACACATTAACTATAAGACTCGACCATTTCTTTAACATCTAATATACATTACTGTGCAAACGTCTGAGTCCACTACTAGATTTGTTGTTTTTGCAGTGGTATAATGACCAAATATTACATATTGTCAAAGGACTTGATCCAAAAATGTAATCTTTATTTACTTCATAATACTTTTGACATTGATTATCTATTCCAATCTTTGTGAACCTTTTCTATTCCAATCTTTGTGAACTCTTAGCCTTTTCACCCTGTTCCCCTTCTAAAAACATGGTTTCTTGTCTGGTACCCTTTCAAAAAGACCATTCCTGATCAAGTCTTTTCTGACTGTAGAAGGGTCCATTTGGCATTGTGATGAAGTTGCCACATGGTGCTACTTCTCAATTGCAAGGGAAGCAGTATCTATTGGAATTGAATACTATTCACTGTAGTCCATAGAAGTTATTTACTATTTTTAATATTGCATACACAGTTCATGTACTTTCTGTTTGCATTTCAGCAAAGATATTGGTAATTAATGATATATGTTCTTAATACAATTGCTAAAACAATTGTATATTTAAGCAAATGATGGTATGTATTATACTATTATTATCGTATGTCTTAGACCTTGATGTATGCTAATGTAACGAGATAACATTACTAGATCTATGAAGAGTCAATGTGCCTCAGTCTTTTTGCTGTTTACTTGCTAAATACAGTCCATGCCGCTCTTTCTCTTGACCATTCATGCTTAATTTCTTACCTCCATGTTGTTCTGATGGGTCTGTACTGTTTCAACAACTGCCTGGACTGGACATGTGATTGTTTGGGAGCTGGATGATGGAGGGTCTACAGAGGTGAAGCAAGAAGCAGGTGTAGGAATTGAGTTGTTTTCATTGTTTTCTTGGGGCTCAGGTGTCTCCTTCTGGATAATTTCTGCATAATCAGGAGTCTCCAATTGTTTCTGGAGGACCATCAACTCAGCCAGTTTCTTGCGCTCTTCCTCCAGCAGTCTGTCACACACAAACACACACACAAACACACACACAAACACACACACAAACACACACACAAACACGTATATGAAGTGTACAATCACTAAAAAAAGATACAAAATAGAAATCAGAGATTTCTGCAAAACAGTGGGAGCTGCTTGTCATTGTCAGTGGATCAAACAATTCTGTCTACTGGTGAACCATCTGGGCCATCCAGCGCTTGTTCGTCATTGTTGTCAACACTTTCTAGCAGAATGGTCAGAACGGCCTAGAGGGTGGACAATTAATCAAAACAACCATCCTGCTTCTTTAAGTTCAATGATGTACCCCCTCTCAAAGGCTGCCAACTAGGCAAAATGTTAAATGTGTCTTAGACATGACAAGTTGTGTAGCAGTTCAATATTTCCATCTGTTTTTTTTTCTGTTAATGATTGTACATACTACCTAAAGTGAGTTTCTTTGTAGTTATACGGTGGTTATATGGCTTACCTTTCAAGTTCATATCGAGCTCTCTCCTCTTCTAATCGACATTGAATCTGTGTGTTTAGTGCCTCCTCTAGCTTCTTCTCTGTCAGCTCCAGCTCCTGTATTCTCCTCTTTTGCTGCTGTACTTCCCTCTCCATTTTAGCTACCTCGGCAATCAAGATATCTCTGGCCTGCAAGGAAATGAGCATACAAAATCTGGATGTGTTACATAATATGCCAATAAAACACACATAAACTTGGTGCTTTCCCATGCACGTTTTAAGGGGCTGAGGTAGCACAGCTGTTAAGGTACTGGAAGGTTCAGGGTTCAAATCCCACCTCTGCCAAGCTGCCACTGTTGGGTCCTTGAACAAGGCCTTTTACCCACTACTGCTTGGATTTGAAGACAGTATCAGTTGTAAGTCGCTCTGGATAAGGGAGTCTGTTATGTAATATAAATTACATAAATGTAAATGTATTTAATGTCAGGGGTTCCTCTGTCCATCCCTGGACAATACAGGGCACAGGCATACTTGTGTCTTAAATAGGACACCAGTACAACCCTGGGCTGGGAAGTGGTCACTGTTAAAGCACCAGTTGAGTTTAAATTCATGTTTATATGTTCCGGAATCATAACTGTAACTTGTCTTTAACACCACGAGACTTATTTGTATAATGATGAAAAATTATTACTTATTAATTATACACCTACACTCTAACCCTAACCTAAATACACAAAAGCATAGCTTTAAGTTTAGTTTAGCTTTAGCTGTACTATTTGAAAACATGCAATTAACTGTTGTAAAAGTAATATTTTCTTAAGTAAAGCTTTTTTCTCTGTGGAAAATTCAGACAAAGAATGACAAGATTGAAACAATGAAAGAGGAAGTCATTCTCAAACTAAAATACTTTTATTACTATGTTTTTCCTTTTATTTTAAACTTGCTTTCACTTTCTTTCCAAATTTGTCATTTAGCTTTTTTCTTGCCATTTAAACCTATTACAAGTAAAAGGCCTAGTTAAAAAGATTTTTTATCCCTTTGGACCACATGTTTGCCATTTCAGCAGCAGAGTACTTAAGACCACTAGTAATTGACACAAGTTTGCCATTTTTAGGTCACTGATTTAATTCATTAAGCCACATTTAGCTTTTTACTTATAACAGGGTAAAACGTTGATGAAACAATCTTAAAGTAAAAATGAATTTAAGAAATGTAAAAATACATTTTATTATTTAAAAAATGTCATGGCTAAACATTTGGCATTTTGTTCACATTTTGGAATTAATTGTTTTTTCCATAAGAACCCAGAAGATAAAACTTTATATGTATGCACCACATAACATTCGTTGGGACAACATCCATGACTCAATAAAAGTATTATCATAAAGGTAATTAACCTATCATGATGGTAATTAACCTACTTAATATTTTACTTGTCAGATTATAGTAGCTGTTGTAGTATAGCAGTAGTAACGACACAGGAAACAGTGCAACCTTACATTGTAAGCACTGACTGTCAGTACAAATAAGCAAAGGGAGATTCAGAGATGACATTCATGAAAAGTAAACGCTCTCTATGCTGGAGCCTTCCCATCTTAAGAAGCAGCACACTGCTGTCTGATCTTACCATGTTGACCTCCTCCAGCTGTCTCTCCAGCTGTTGCTGCCTTTCCATCTGCTTCTCTTTCTCAAGTGCGTCTTCCTTTTTGCGCTGTGCCTCCATTTCCAGGTGTTGCTGGAAAATAGACATTTTTACATAAACCAACACAAATGGTCAATATACCTTGCTCATGTTTCACCCCACCTTTCTTACCTGGATGATGTCTATGATTTCCAAATCAGGTTCCTTGCTCTCCAACTCTTCCTCCTGCATCACAGCACTGTACTGCTCAGCCTCAGTACTAGTCTCACTCTGGCTGCTCTGACTTAAGCTTCTCTGGCCGCTTTGGCCCTCTATCTGGCTTTTCTGCCCACTTTGGATATTATGGCCACTTTGATTGGTCTGGTTAAATGCTCGTTGCTCTCGCCTGCGTAGCTTCAGATCCTGATGCAGTGAGCTCTTCCCTTCTGCCTTCAGTCGGAGTGCTGTCTGTATAGCTAAAAAACAGTGGAGAAGTCACTAGAGTGTATGACATGTCCCTCCAAACCTCCTGAGTCTGGACCATATAAAAAGTGGAGTTTGGATCTGTTTTGCATATTATAAATGCTGTACATTGACTTAAAACAATTCGTGCAATTTAGGGCAACACTCATAACTATATTAAATACAGTTTAGTAAAATATTTAATTCTATATTTCCAGAGTGATCTCACCTTGAATCCATTCTACTCTCTGTTTCTGGTCTGTAGCACTCATCTCATATGTCCTGCCTGGTGTCTTCACACAGAATAAACAGCGTCTACCTTCCTTATCAGCCATGGTCTGCCAATCACACAATACTTAATTGCCATGACGAAATACATCACAAAACTTAATAATATGCATATATTTTATGAGTGAGAAACGTTGAAAAATTAAATCTCTTTTTTTTTGTGATTTTGTGAAAATTAATAATTGAACAATACTTTGGCAGTGTATATCCTGGGTGTAAAGTATTAAAAAAAATGTTCGAACCCATCTGTCTTGACTGCCTGAATTGGCACTGTTTGTGGTGACAGATTTTGTTATGTCCTGCCATCTGTCGCTTTTCTACTTATAAGACACTGTTTTGCCTGTGATTCTTCTAAAGCTTTCTGAGTGTACTTTTATGCTGGTACTTTGGCTGGTTTAATCCTGTTGTTGACAGCTGACTCACGAAGTATGTAATATATATAAGTATGTACATAATAAGTATGTAACAAATGTAAATAAATTCAATTAAACGACATAGGGATGAACCTTGGGATTCGAAAACACCTCTTCACTCAAAAAATTCGACATAGAACATCGTTTTACATTGTGACTAACCCAAAATTCCAACATAACCCCCAGCCCCAAGATAAGACACTCAATAGTGCAATCGTCCAAAGATGATGCATATAAACCAGTCCAATAGCTGGTGATATTACACCAATGCCAATTGCATAAAACCAAAAAAAGAAAAAGTAGAAATATAGCTCGATCACAGACATATTATGCATGTTATTTGATTTTATCGTTACAGGTGTGATTCAGACACCACCCTCCACTTGTCACTTTTTTCACTTATTTAATGTCTTTATATTCGATACATTGGATAATGTCAGCTCAACAACAATTATGATATTATCATAAACGATACATATCAAACATGACCTATTAAACACTGCGACAGCTGATAATAAAAAATTAAAAAGTTAAAAACTTTTAAAAATTAAAAAACTAAAAGTTTGCTTAATCTTGTCCAGTGCCACTCTAAAGATTAACCTCTTCATTACAAATTAATCATTACCGCATAACTGCAGGCTGTGATTATTTATTTTACATACATTATTTAATTTTATTTACATAAAAAATTGTATGTACATTTTTTTAAAAAAAGGAAAAAAATCTATTTGCTATTGCATTTGTGATTCAAAATAAACCAGCCAGTGTGAGCTGCATTGCTAAATCATCACACAATTGCCTCAAAGCCAGTGAAACAAATATGGATTCTGACCTCAACGCTGTGGTAAGATACTGGTTTTGAGCCAAATTAAGAAAAGAGGGACCAATAACTTGGTATAGGCAATTTCCCAGGAATTGCAATGCGTGTGATGCATTTTATAGCTGATTCAGTACGATGAAAAAAAAAGGGTTAAAAAATGCTTCTGAAATTTGATGGCCAGGATGACCACACATTTGCAAAACTGCTTATACATACTCAAGGATTTATCAGTAAAGAAAAAAAAAACAGGACACAGTGTTAACACTGTATTAAATTGAAAATAAAAAATTGCAAAACAAGCATGTTAAATAGTGGTTTTTGACTTTTACTCCACAGTGTTTATATTAAAGTAAGAAAACTATGAAAAATTCAGACAAAGGATGACAAGATTGAAATAAATAAATAATAACTTCAGTCTTAAACTTAAATACTTTTATTACTATGTTTATTTCGTTTGATTTTAAACTTACTTTTTTTCCCAAACTTTAGGCCAGACTTTTTAAATTGCTTGTTCCTTGGATGTCCTTACTTAAGAATCTTAACTAAGAAACTTAAGAATAAAAAAATATATAAATAAATCTTTATTTTTCAGCACTTTTCAATTTCTCGAGGACTATGTGGAATCAATACAAGGAAGAATACAAGCAGGATGAAATAAATATTTATTTAACCTACAATTAAATTAAAGTGAATCTGGAAAAAAATAAAATAAACTGAAGAAAACGGTTGGCGCTCCACCTGAGGGTGTAAAAAGCTAAAAAATAATATATATATATATTTTTTTAACTTCAACCATTGGTGCTGCAGTCTGGCGGATCCGCGAAACAAGCAATAAAAAAAGTCTGGCCTTGTTTGTAGCTTTTTCTCAAACTAGATTCTTACTCCTGTTTCAGAATTGTTTGCTTTCATTCTTTGATGACTTTTCACCTTTAAACTTTACAGTATTATCTTTAACGGTTTTTTTTTTAAAGTATCCATCTATTCTTTGTAATTAATGATCAGTTTTCTGTTTTTCCTTCTGCTGCTTTGATGTGGCACATTATGACCCCCTACACTTCACCAATAAAACAGATTCATTAACATGATAATTATTAAATGATCAGCCTCAGTGACTCCCAAACACCAGCAGTACTCACCTCTACTACACAGGTCCCATCTAGCTGTACCTCGCCTTTCTTTTCCTTCTGGTCCTCACCGATATAGTATGCCAAAATACCTGGCTTCAGCACAAACCAGCGCTCCTGCCAGTTCCGACGCACATGCCCCTTTTTCAACATGTAACCCTAAGAGAAAACATGGGAAACATCTGAATCTGGAAAGCCCACCACATTCAAACACTCATAATGCAATGTATTGAGTATTTGTCAGAGCATTTGGTAATAGTGCAAGGCATACCGATAAGTACATAAACAGCATACTGAACATATTATACAAATTATTAGTAAATTATATGTTATAGTAGGTGATTTGTCATTTTGTAGTAAAATTGAGAAATGATGGGGACTAATTAGAGGGCTGAAAGGTCCCTTATTTTAAGCTGTAGCATTTCTTTATTTCTCCGCTGTTCTATGTAGAAGGTGAGCAGAGCAACAAAACAGTATTGCTGAACATAAGTGCTGAGCTTATTTTTAATAATGACAAGTCACTTCATTGCACATCATAATTGTGTTGTGGCCTGTACTGTACAGCAGAATCTCGGCTTTTATTTACCCTGGTTATCGTACATTTCGGTTAGTGTCTACTTTTTCTCAAAACTTTTGGCGGCCCATGCCTTCGTCATTCACCCACTGTAAGGCCAGACATTTTTAATTGCTTGTTCCTCGGATGTCCCTACTTAAGAATCTACTAAGGAGGGAAAAAATAAATAAATAAAATCTTTATTTTTCAGCACTTTTCAATTTTTCGAGGACTATGTGGAATCAATACAAGGAAGGAGGAAAAACAAAATTAATGTTTATTTAAAAATAAAAATGTATTTAACCTACAATTAAATTAAAGTAAATCTGGAAAAAAAATTAATGAACAGAACAATGGCTCTCCACCGGAGAAAGAAAAAAAAAAAGAAAAAGGATAATAATATATACAGTGAGTCCAAGAAGTATTTGATCCCTTGCTGATTTTCTTTGTTTGCCCACTAATAAAGACACTAT
>JAVSBV010000059.1:2497035-2523310 GCA_033117975.1 Parotocinclus spilosoma
AGCAAAGTAAAGGCTCATCTCATCGATAGATCAAATAGTTTATCAGCCTGAACATGTAACAAATACAGTGAGGGAGAGATCTCATATTGAGTGCCAAAAATGTCCTGTATAGTGGAATGCACTGCCCTCCAAAATGAATTAATTTTGTCACGACCAAAAACAATGAATAAATGTGCGCGATTTACATTACTTCTTATGGAAACTATTTACTTAACATGTTTAGTTATCATCAGCCACTTTCCAACAGATTAAATACGAAACCTGAGGTTCCACTGTAATTTTTTTTTACCAAGTGGCTCATTCATATGAAATGACTAAAACTAGGAACAATCTTCAATCTTTTATTCATCGTCTTATCTTTCATCCCGTTCAGGGTCATGGGACAGCCACTTCCTATCTGGCGGCACAAGGCGCACTGCACAAACAACACTAGATAGGGCTCCAATCCATCATAGTGCTGTGTGTTAAATGCAATATTTTACCTTACAAATACTCTGACATCAGTTAAGTTTGCTAGTTTAAGTCACATAAATACAAAAAGGCATTTTTAAATGTCCATTTAATATTACATTAATGAAAATGTGCATTCAACAGAATTTTAAAATATAGCCAAAAACATTTTTTTCATCCCAAAATATTGTACATAGTTAAATTCATATGTTCTCCTATCCATACGACATCAATTATATAAAGCCTTAGAATCTGCAGTCCCATTTTAAACTGAACCTTAAACAGGGTTGGGTGATCTGACAATATGACAATGTGATAAGTTTCCATCATTAACATTTTCTTTAGTAATGGAGAGCTTTTACTGACTGTAAAAACACAGAATCAAAACTCAAAAGTTTATTTTTTTTTTCTTGAGGAAGACATCGTTTAAAACTGTGAGCCTAACAGATGATATATCAAGGGAAACATGGCAATACATAGTATATCATGGCTTAAATTTTGCATACTATAATATGTTTTCCATATCAACTGACCCAATCTAGACAATCTTACAAAACCTAATCAGACTTAATTAAGAGACCAATGTTCAAAAATGTATAAAACAAATCAACAAGTTATTCTACTGGTAATAGGGTCTATAGCGGCCCTGGTCTGGGTGATGAGGTCCCTGGGGGGGAGGACCTTGCATTCTGGGTGGAGGTCCTCGAGGAGCTGGCCACATCCCAGGACTGAGCCCTCCTGGTTGGTTGAAAGGTGGGCTAAGAGTACCCTTGTCCTCGGGGAACTGGGGATTGTAATGATGGGGTGGAGGTGCATTTACTGGACCCCCATGTTGAGGAGGAGGGCCAGGTGGAGGATGGTTCATATATGGTGGCAGCTGACCCATAAGGTGTCCAGGAGGAGGGGTAATAGGGGGAGGAACTGAGGATAATGGTGGAGGAGGGGCTTGGCTGAAAACCTGGGCTGGATGCTGCATGGGGTGAGTGATTGGTGGCGGAGGGGGTGGATGACCGTATCGTTGCTGAGGTGGGGCCATCATGTGATGCGGGTGGGAAACCACAGGCTGTCCTGGATATTCTCCTGGGTGGTGATGTGGTGGTGCTGACTCACGGGGGACAGAGCTTGCTGAATCATCCTGAATGGGCACAGTGATAAGGTTGCTGTGCTTCCGCGTGGTCACTGTTGTAATACGGAACGTCTCTTGAGTGAGAGCGCGAGGTGGACCCATGTCAGATGTGGGAGGCTGACCTTGTGGGGCTCGATGATCATCGTGAGAGCCAGGAGGTACCTGACTATAGGGGTCGTGACCGGTGTGTGGCATTGGTGGTGGGATGAGAACATGGGGTTTTGGTAGGTGAGGCAGGGGAACACGGAAGCGCTCAGGCACCTCTGAAGAGGGAAGATAGACAGAGTCGGCACGGCCTGCTGAACTTTTACCTGACCTCATGTGGCGATGGTTAATGTGGGCTTGCAGGTCTCTTTGCGAGAGATATGTTCGCTTACAACCCTGAACGATGCTGCACATGAAGAGAGAGCCTCGCTGGCACTGCTCAATGCGCTGGACTGGGTCTGTGCAGCTGTACAGATTCAGACTGAAGAGATAGAATCAAAGTAAGTCACATGGCAGTGCATGCACAAAACTCAACACTATCTCTTAGAGCAAGCAAAGTCTTCATACTATCCAAACCACTAACCCTCTTAAACGAGCTGAAAATAAAGTCATTTTTCATCGAGTGAGTCTGTAACCTACATTGATGGGAGTCTCAGTTGCATTATATTACCTTAATAGAAATGGGATAAGACAATATCATTTATATCAATATATTTTACATTTTATAAGTTTATAAAAAATGTTAATATTGCATTGTGTTGTAGAAATTAGTACCTCTTCAAACTCCCTCTTGGTTATGTGCAGCCTACAAGGTATGTTTGTTCATTTTTATGTTCCATTGTAGGCATTTGTATTTTGGTTCTGAAGTACATGACTGTTAATGTGTGTAGTTTCTGTACATTGTCATGTATTTGAACAATTTGATGGTGGATTTAATCACTGCGGAATGCAATAAGTGCAAAGGATGAATCTGTTTATCAACACCTGAAAAATCCATCTAAACCAGAGTGCATCTGATTCTTTAAATACTTTGTTATTCCCTTTACTCTCTTCTCTAATGGACAGGACCCCGACAGGACCAGCACAGATCAGGCACTAATTGAATGGGGAATCGTACTCAAAACTGCAGTCATACTGATGTGGTGGTGTTTTTTGCTGGTATGAGTGGGTCAGATACAGCAGTGCTGCTAAAGTTTCTAAACACTCTTTACTCCCTGTGTACTCTATAAGATATTACTCCACCTGGTAGATGTAAAGGCAGAGACAGCAGCTCATCTGTTGCTGCACATTATGTGTTAGTCATAATCCTTCATCATAATCCTTAATTTAATCCTTCATCAGTGCTTACAGGATTCTGCCCCACAGGAAAGCCTGTGCTTAGATATGTGATTGGTGACTATTTTCAGTCCATCAGTGACACTGAGGTCTTTAAAAACTCTAGCAGCACTGTGGTGTCTGATACATTCAGTAACTGATCTATGATGGTCCTGGAGTAAAGACAAGTGCAGCGACAGTATAGTCCAGGATTTACTGAGCCTCTTTGCAAGAGCTGGTACAACACATTTAAGTCTAAGCTAAGCTAAGTCTAAGGAAAAAGGCCCACAGCGGGTAGTTCCTCCCAAATAAAGTCCCAATAACTGTTCGGTGTAAAAGCAGCTTGTATTACAGCACATAGATTTACTCCAAACACAACAAAAGAGTGTAACTTACCCTGGGCACATTTTATCACCTTTCCTTTCATGAAGCAAAGCACATTCATAGCAGAAAACATGCTTACATGGAATCTATAAAAAACCAAAGTATGATAGCCTGAGTACATATTGCAGAAACACGTGTTTGGTAAAGCATATTATTGTGGCTCAGAATAAAGACAAACAAAAATCTGCAGACTGTAAAGCAACAGCATAAATCAATCTAAACAAAACAGCAGCATTTATAGTGTGATTAACCTTACAGTGCTCGGGTTAAATATGAAAACTTAGGCCAGACTTTTTTTAATTGCTTGTTTCTCGGATGTTCATATTTAAGAATCTACTAAGGAGGGAGGAAAAAAAATAAAAATAAATCTTTATTTTTCAGCACTTCTCAATTTCTCGAGGACTATGTGGAATCAATACAAGGAAGGAGGAAGAAATAAAAATAAATTTTTATTCAAAAATAAAATTTATTTAAACTACAATTAAATTAAAGTGAATCTGGAAAAAGAAATGAACAGAAGCAAACCATGGGCTCTCCACCAGAGGGCGGAAAAAGCTAAAAAAAAAAAAAAGCTAACAAAGCTAACATTGCTATGTGTATTGTGACACCCCTTACGCTTACCATACGACCATAGGTCTTAATCGGCAGGCCACACTTGTCACAGAGATGGACAGGGGTCTCATCCTTCTCACCAATGAGGTTCAGCTACAAAAATAAAGCAAATGTTTTTTTTTGTTTTTATTTACACATTCAATATAATAAGCAGAAAATGTAACTGATGACAAATAAGTAGATGCAAGTCTGAAACCTTATAATCCCAAAACAATGTCTGAGGGAATCGTCTCTGGCTAGCAAAACCATCTGTTGTCTTTAGTCCACAGTCAAACCTCTCGTCCTGCTTGTAAGCAAAGCCCTCTGTTGAGACAGGCATCAGAAACACACAATTAACCACAACAATTTGCATATGGCTTTCAGATCAAAAACCAGTAGCATGTGCTTTTACTTCATTACTAAATATGTAGATGAAGTGACCGAAGTGTGTGTGCGCGCATGTATGGAGTGGATTCGCATACTTCTAGCCTGTTTGGGAAGAAGCTTTATGGGGATCCGCCTCCTGACATCAGGACCTCCTAATGCACCCTCTGTTCCCTGCATGTCACTGTCTGCATAGAAACAAAACACAAATTGTTCTATGCACAAAAAACTTACTGGAGATTAAACAGAGCACCAGGAAAAAATGTTATTTAAATGACTTGTGGCATGGCTGTTGGTGCTAGACAGGCTGAACAACAAACTTTAAAGCACAGCCATTTCTAGGATTTACAAAGAATTATTTTATAGAGAAACTATCCAATAAGAGCTAGTGGTTAGTGTAGAGAATGTCCAGACTGGTTTGGGTTAATAGAAAAGCAACAGTAACCTTGAAGCAGAATTCCTGTCAGATATGAACAGGGAACTGAGGCTACAGTTTGCACAGGATTACCAAAAAGTGTACAATACAAGAATGGAAAGATGTTGCCAGCTCTGCTGAATCTCTTGTACTGCTGTGATATTTGGATGGTAGGATTAGAATTAAATAGTTGCATAGTACAGTATATAGTGACTGGAGCAGATGTAATTACTTTAGTCTAGAAAATACAGGTGTGTACCATTTAACTTCCATCCAAATACCAACCATTGGCTTGAATAGACATGTCTTAAATTTAAAATAGGATATACAAATAAAAACGGCTCTAAACTCCAGACATTGCGGTCATAAACATTTGTTTACACCCAATCAATACTGCAGATGCACGAGTGAGACAAAAATTAAAGTTCAAGAGCGAAAATCCAAAACCATCAAGCTGTACATGGCAATCATAAGTGTATGTGCCTTTCCTGGTTTAAGTAGAACTTAAACGTTTAAGTTTAACGTCACACTTCACTGTAAAGTAAAATTCTTATAATCCTTCCTCTTATGTTAATGCATTATGTCACTCCATATCCTATGCATTCAATATTTATTAAATAAGAAATGCATTATATTTTACTTACAAAAATATTTTCCCCTTAGGTTTTCCCCATGTCCCCAGATTTCACTCAATCCAATTACCTTAACGTATTCCCACTAAAAATTATGGAACAAACCACAGGCCACGTGTTTACCAGGAAGCCGTTTCAACTGAATATTGTGAAGACCATGGGAAAGTCCTTGTTTATTATTTCTGAACATTTTATATTTTCTAAAACTGCAATTATGGCTGATAAGATCAATATCAACTTAGTACCCTAATCAAACCCCTAATTCTATTAGTATGGATGCTACATTTGATGTACCGGTATTTACTATTTCTGTGCTTAAAAAAAACCTTTTCGTTGCTGCGTAAGATAAGATTTCTTTATTGTCATTGTACATGAGCAACGTGATGAAGTTTGGAGCAAGCCTATAGATGCCAAAGTATAAAGGTAAAAAGTAAACAAACGAGAAGACCTTATTTACTAGTAGCCATAAATATAAGTATATACATACAGGATGCTGTATATTTACATTTACAGTATTTAGCAGACGCTCTTATCTGAAGTGACTTACAACTGATACAGCCTTACAATCCAAGCAATTTTAGATTAAGGGCCTTGCACAAGGACCGAACAGTGGCACCGTGGAAGAGGTGGTGTTTTAAACCTTCTGGCCCATAGTCCTGTGTCTTATCCACTAGGCTACCACAGCTATAGGGGATAAAGTGACTAAATTCCAGTGCTCTGTAATGGGAGAATCCATGTAAAAACAAAAAAGTTGCTCAGGATCAAAGACCATTCATTATGAATATTTAAACCTGTGTTGTTAGACTCAACACAAAATGAAACTGAGTGAACACATGAACACCCACACTGCACCCATTCAGCCAAATAATTCAAACTGGTTCACATTCCCTCGCTGACTCGGTTTCATGTGGCTGATCTTTCACGTTGAGCATAATGCAGTCTTATCAGTGCATTTTTAGCTTACATTCGGGATGCTGTGTAAAGGGGAAGGGTTCCACTCATGTTTTCAGCTGTATCTGTGAAGCATTTGCGTAACGCTTGCATGCAGTCAAATTTACTTATATAGCGCTTTTTACAATGGTGCATTGTCTCAAAGCAGCTTTACAATATTATATTATCTTAAAAGGCCAATCCTAAATAGAGCAATCCAAGGGCTACAGCGGCAAGGAAAAACTCCTTGAATATAGAAGAAGGAAACCTTGGGAGGACTCAAAAAGGAACCCATCACCCTCCTAAAAATATCATACTAATAAATATATTTTATTTTACAGTAGTAAAATTCTGTTTCATCCTCTGTTAAACGGTGCATACCTGTTAACCCACGGGGGCGGACCGTTAGAAGTGGGCGTGACACAACCAGGCTTTTGGACTGGTTGGCCACGCCCAAATCCGTCTACAACATTAAGTATCAACCTGCGAAACGTAAGTGGGTAAGTGTCTATAAAGACACGTTTAGGTTGGGTTGCAAAGTAAAGATAGAAGTATATATTACGATACGTTTAAACATGGCTAAAGCTCGAGTTTTTGTGAGGAGCTACGAAAGCAACGTGTTTAACTAGCTAAATCTGCTGTTAGCATATGCTAAGCTAAAGCCTAAAACCTTTACTGTGATAACGGTCTCGGAAACGAACAGCATGTTAAACAATTGGCTCCTGTTTGATATAATCCTATAAACACGCTTTAGGAGCGATCTTAACAACATAAAATATATATCTAAGTACAATATTACTAACAGAAATCCATGCAAACAGTCAATTTCCCTCCTTACCAATTGCTTCCATGGCTGTGTGAAGCCGGAATCCGCTAGTTCTTCCGTTTTCAGGCTTTCAATACAAAAGTCTATGCGTAGGTCGATCTCAAGGCTGTAGCCTTACAATACAATAATATTAAAATAAATCAGGATCGAACCGGCGTCAGGATGTAGTGAGATGTTGTTACAATATTTAAAATTCTTCCATTTTTTATTATTTATACGGATATTACGCTAAGCAGTAAGTCATTTACGCTATTGTATTTTAAAAATTGAAAAGGCGTCGGTTCAGCATTACGTCTTATCAGATCTAAAGAAATCTTTTTACTAATAAATGGAATTCTCCATGGCAAAAAAAAATCCTATTGATAATCCTGGAACAATTAAATTTTGTCAGCCATTTAGGCGAACTCCAAACGACTTTTATTCGGATTACCTAGTGCACTATGTAAGGTTCAGTAGACATAACTTTGTAGTGCACCGATGTAGGTAGGCAAAGGCAATTTGCGAAGTCTCTGTCGATTAAACGTCAATTTGTATTATATAACTTGAGTCCGCTAACACAAAAAACTTCATATAGTTTTATTGAACTTAACGATAGTTTATGAATGTTATAAAAATGTACTTTTAGCTGCTATTTTACAGGTATGTTCCCATTCCTACATATTATAGATGGATGGATGGACGGACAGACGGATGGATAGATCCTATAGACTATTTGGAATAGAAATAAAAATTACTAGCGCGAATATACAATCTAAAATTCTTAAATACCAGCTGGCAATAATGCATAAGTAATTTTGGAATTGCTAAAATATGTAGCAACTTTCTAATAAAATTATACATTCAACTTAATTACTCAGATAACACTCTCCCCCAATAAATGAAAAAAAAATAAAATACCAATAAGAAGTCCTGCCAGTAAAAATCTGTAATGCTCTTTCTACCTCGTTGTGTGTTATTGTGTGTATTTATGAGGTATATGTGACACCTTTATTATTTAGTGTATGAGTGAGGCACACTATAACTGTAACTTTATATGTAATGAAATGCTTGACCTTTGCTCCATTTCTTTCCATATGTAGTGAAAAGAAGTTGAATAATGGAAGATGCTTATATGGATGTAACCAGACAGTTTACGTGTGAAATGTGTGAATTATCTGCACCATATACATTTTATGGCAACAAACCCCCAAACACAGCCAATATAATGTAAGTATAAATGTTCATAATACACAATCCTAGACATTCTTATTTTTATAAAACAATACCTAACATTTTTTAGAAGCTGGAAGAGGGATATGGGTCAGAGCAGAGGGCAAGGTGAATGTAGGAAAGAGCAGATGTATTTTTATTGAAAACCTAATCCAGTGCGCTTGGAACCTCAGGTTGGGTCAAAGTTTCTCCTTTCAACAATAAAATGATCCTCAGCACGACACAGAAGTGACATCATACCCAAGTAGACTGAAGCTGTGATCACTGCCAAAGTCCTGAGTTAAAGGGTCTGGATACTTATGTCAATGTACTATTTTTGTTTTTCATTTTCAACATTTTTTTAAATTCGGTTTTCACTTTCTCATTATGGTGTGTTTAGTGCAACTCACTCAGTGACTGATTTTGTATTTCTTTATTTCTTTTTTTAATTTTAATGCAAGGCCTCAACATAATAAAATGGAGAAAAAGTGAAAGGGTCTCACGAGAAATGCACTGTATATCTTAATCAAGCCTCAAACTATTGGAACCTCAGAATTCAAACTTAATTGGTTCCAGAAGGCAATTCAAACTCAGATTTCTTGGAAGTGAGAATTATATTTCCATAAGTAATAATACTGTAATACGCTTATGATTGCATACTATTTCTACTTCTGTTGAATAATTTCTTCTTATTTTATGGCGATTGGCACCACAGTGTTCTCTTTAGGGTGCTGATGTTCAAAGTCCAAACAATTTGGCCCATTCAGTGTTCGAATTGTTCGAGTAAATGGGTGTTTCAGTGAAGAGGTTCCACTATATGAGGGAAACCATGAGACAATTTCTGACAGAAAGCAGAAAATAACTTGACTAATATCTCACTCATTTTAAAGTGCCAGTTTTTTGTATTTAGCATATAAATACTAACGGTGCATTAAAATGTTTTAAATGTTTTGTTATGTGTACTTTGATTGGGGACTTGTATCCAATTTACCTATTTGTGTGCCACTTCTCACAATGTGTCCTTACTTAATATTTGTACACAAATCTTTTCTTTCTATAGGCTTCTGGAAGACTGTTATGGCATGGCTGATCCATTCACCTCAAGCAAAGGGAAATTTCTTATACTGGGCTCAAGGTGCTCTCTGTGTAAGAAGCATGTGTGTGTAGGCACGGTAGGCATTAAGGAGCTTTTTTTCCCTTAACCTTACATTTTTAATAATATTCTCAGACAGGGTTGCAGGGGCTCCAGATCAGCAATAGAATGAATCCATTGATCCAATGTGCCATGTGTCAAACAGACAAGGCTGCTGGAAGTGATGGGGAATGTTTTCTTGACACACTTTGGGCTAGTTATTACCAATCAGTCATTGCTTGAATACCATCGCATGTTTGAGTGTTGTTGCTGACCATAGGCATCCCTTCATGACAATTGACAATTTATTGATAATTCACCATATCACAAAGCACAAGCTGGTGCTCATCTCAAACTGGTTTAATGAACCAGTGGCATTCCCAGAAAACCAATTACGATGCAAATTGTCAAAATGGAGCAGAATCTCAAAAGAATGTTTTAAACATCTTGTGGAATTCATGCCAGGAAGAGCTCAGAGATCGGTTCTGATGGTGTTCAGTGAATTCTGGTACAGGTTCTAGACCCCTGCTTCTGTAGGCTTCAATGGCAAGTACAGTGTTTAGTTTGACCTCCCTTTACTATTGAACAATAGCAACATCTGGTGGCTTCACCATGATGACAAGTTAAGCCAAGAAGTCACCTACTCTGAAAGGGAACAGGGTGAAAAGGCTAACATATGCTAAATATCACACAGATTGAAATATAGGTCATTGAAAAGTATCATGCAGTTTTACATTTATTTATATAGCAGACAACTATTTTCAGAGCGACTTACAGTTAATACAGTCTTACAATCCAAGCAATTGTGGGTTAAGGGTTTTGCTTAGGGACCCAAATGTGGCAGAGGTGGGATTTAAACCCTGGACCTTCTGGTCCATAGTCCACAGTCCTTACATAAAGCTATATAGTAAGCATTATGGCGTTTGTAAATATTCTACTCGTCTAATCGTTGGCATTATGGTACATATGGTTGTTATACCATTGCCCGAAAATGACAAATCGATTGGTGGCCTAAGAGTTTTGCGCAGTACTGTATATTGCTTGTGTTTTTTATTTAATAAAACGATTCTGTCCATTTTCGGAATTTTACTTATTTAGCAATACAACAACAGTTTTAAATATGCCTGTTTTTATTCAGGATTGCAGCCTGTTCTACACCAAGCGTTTCTGCTTACCGTGTGTGAGGGAACACTTGGAACAGTTCCCAGAGGAGATTCAAGCAGAGATGGTGAAGAAAAAAACTGCTCGGAAAACTTGACATCAAGCAGAGACGCTCCTATCCTGCAGTCAAATTACTTTTTGGATGTAATGAATTTTGAAAATATATCATCTACCATACATTCCAACCTGCTGGATTGTATTTCCCATTTATAAGGAGAATGTATGGCATATAAAGGAATGGAGATAGAAACAATAAAGTACTTATGTGACATTGATCTGGAAAAGGAGAATCTGCACTGGTAAGGAATGAGGTTTGTAAAACATTGGCTGCATTTCAGTGCTGGTGTGGACTGTTGTTAGCTTGAGGCTTTGAGTCAAGCTTTTTGAAATATTAAGCGAGCCATTTTGTCATATATTACAGAGGAAAAGAACGATTTTTCTTGAACCTGGTTTGATTTGTTGATCGCACAGTCAGAGAATGTAAGTGTCTCATATGTTTCTAGTGGGATGGGTGAAATAATCTCAATGTACTATTGTATTTTGCAGTCAGACTTCAAAACTCAAACTTTGCCCTGTTTTTTGAAGTGACATTACACTGATAAAAGACAGTGAAGCGTGGAATCTGTTATCACCACTGTAAGCATGGACATAAAAACTCAGTCTCAGTGCACTGATGAAATACCTAATTTTTATTGAACAAATTCTAGAAAGACAGTAACGTGGGCTTTAGTGTAGTGTTATCAAGTATGGATTAAAAACTCTTTCTACACTTTCTAAACTTTCTTATGTCATTGGTCATTGTTTTGTTTCACAGACAAAAAGTAATGAGTTAAAGCATTGAATGCACTGTAAAAGCCTAACCAAATGATAATCATTTACAAAAAAGCTCCACTGCAAAGACGTTGGACTTTTTTTGCATAAAATAAAAGCTTAATGAGTACGATTACAGACCCCTCTCAAACTTTCTGTCCTTTATTTGGGTGTTCAGGCTTTTTATTGGACCCAGTGTGTATTGATGTGCAGCTGGTACCTACCTCTGAGCCACAAGAGCTGTAGCGAATTGATATGTTTAATGTAAGACTTGGTTCCTTCCATGAAACTCTAAACACACATCTTAAAGAAATGTAGTATAATCTGGAGTTAGGGTAAAGCTAATAGAATGATAAGTGGAAGATCTGGGTGAAGTTTATCACATTTAGCATTTGGTGAAGATATTACAGAATACGATGAATCACAGATTGACTAAGCAACATTGCGGTGAGCAGAGTATTAACTCGTTGAAAAGGAATTTGAAAGGAACCTCTACTGTGTGCAGTTGATAATACTGTATTATACACTCACGGATCATTTTATTATCACCTTATTTCTGCACTAATTCTACCAGGTCCACTTACTGTATAGAGCAATGACACTGAGGTGTTTAAAAATTAGTTTGGTACTGCGACAGCCTATTGGTTAAGGTACTGGACTCTGGACCTGATGGTCCAGGGTTCAAATCCCCCCTCTGCCAAGCTGCCACAGTTGGGTCCTTAAGCAAGGCACTTATCCCACCATTGCTTGAATTGTAAGACTGTATGAGATTTAAGTCACTCTGAATAAGGGTGTCTGCTAAATGCTGTAAATAAAAATATATAAATATAAAAACTTAAGCAGCACGGTTGTGTCTGACAACAAGTCATAGCAGCACAACACACGCTAAGTCACCACCATTGCAGCAGTGAGAATGATCCATCACCCAAATAGTACCTGATGTGTGGTGGTCCAGTGGGGTGAGAGAACAGAGTAAATGAACTAACAAAGCAAGCAGAGAAACAGATGGACTACATACTGTAATTGTAGAACTACAAAGTGGATCAAATTAGTAAGTGGAAATTATAAAATACTCTATAATCAGGCTCACCAAATGTCAACCCAGCAAAAGCATGGTCGAACATGAAACAGTAGAAGTCATAAGAAAAGCCTTAATCGAGTAATGGCTTCCTCATCAGTATTAGCTTTTGACCACTAGTTGTCAGTATAAGCATTTGTTTTGACTAGTGACTGAAACCAGAACATTGTGAACACGCAATAACACTGTGGAAACGGAGACAAAACTTTCTGAATGCCAGATTAAAGGGAAGCCATGGCTGTTTTCACTTTGATCCCACAACCATTAGGGCATCTGAAGATGCTAAAAACACGAATAACTAAATCCAATGCTCTGTTAGATTGTACACATGCCTGATTACAGTAGCGCACATTAAACATTGTAAATTGTTCTCTCACTGTCCATTTGTTCTTGGCTATATCATTATAAAACTAAAGTAAAACATGTTCATTACATCCATAACATTTTTCAACACTGACTTTCTGCGACCTGCAAAAACCTCAGCGCCGAAGGACAATTTGGACTCTGCGATTAAAAGTATTTCTGATAGAGACAAAGTCTGAGTGTGATAAGCTCGCTGCCAAGTGTGACCTCAAGTCCTGGCACAGGGCAAGATTTTACACAGCGAAAAAGACAGCTTTATCGGCTAATCTGTAAGAGTTGTGGATGAAGTTGGACAAAGGTAAGGCTCCTGTGTTAACGTAATATGTATAAACATCAGCAAGTAAAACGAATTACTGAGTTCATCCTCGTGAAGTAAATGAGTAAACTGGTGAGGTGCGATGGTTATGATGTCATTTCATATTAAGCAATAGAAAGCAAATCATGATGGTATAAAGGTATAAAAAGTATATTATGGGTTTATAAAAGTTATATGTTGAAGTAAGCTGTAAGTATCATAAACATGATAAAAGAGAGGTCTGAATAAAGGCCATCCTTCCAGTAAGGAGATTTGAATCATTTTATAATATGTATAACAGATTTTATGACTTTGGGATTGTGGAAAAAATTGCCCTGTTTTAGTTACAGTCAGCAAATAAGGTTAAATGAGTTAAAGGCCCAATAATGGATGCTTGGCAGCATTTCGTGCAATTGATTGATGCCTCACAGAACCAGAGATCCATGGTTGTATTCCCAAGATTTGTTAGGTCAGTTGTTGTCTGTGAAGTGTGCACTGCGATGGAGTGATGCCCCTTGGGCTGATTCCTGCCTTGCACTCAGTGCTGTTGGTTAGACCTCAGCTCCCCGTTTGCCTGACCTGCATTTATTTTTAGTGATTGAACAAGACTTTATTATTGCAAACGTGTGTGGATGATGATGAAAGTGTTTACATTTTAATTGTTTATGTTTATTAAAGTAGTACTCCATTTTTAGCAAGGAAGACTTTCTGGCATTAATGTTATGGTAAATTAAAAATGGTCAGTTTAGCCACTGAATATAAAGTAAACACTTTCTGATATTTTTCTATTTTTTTCTATTTATTTGAAGCGAAGGGGAGATGTTACAGTTCATGATATTAGTTACAAAGTGTTACGCTTTATATATAGTGTCCAAAAGCACCACGTCCAAGTACCAGCATACTAATACAAACTTTTTAAATATGACATACGTACTGTTATATACTGGGGATTTTATTATAATATAAGTTCCCTATATAGTAGTGTAGGAGAGTAGTATGCTATGTAGCTCATGGTGGTTAACAAAATAGTCACATTTATTAAAATGTTTTTAATTAATATGTTCATTATAAGGGTCCTTTCTATGTGGAGTCTTACCCTTCTGTTGTCTGTCTGGGTTTTTTAAGGTACTCTGGTTTCCTTCCACAATCCAAAGTCATGCATGTTAGGTTAATCTGAGTTTCTAAAGTGGCCTTCATGTGTGAGCTCATGTGCCCTATGATTGGCACCCTGTATATGGTTGGCCATGTCTCCTGTTGCCTGTGACCCTGACCAAGAATTACCATGAATGACTGAATGAATGTTCATTATAGCTTTAATTGCCTGCAGATGTCTCACTTTTACAATAAATCATATCACATGAGCCGAGCTCTGTTAAGTAATGTTAAAGAATTGCTCTCCTTTTTAAAAGTGTTTTCTTTCTTTTCCCCTTTCTTTCTTTCTTTCTTTCTTTCTTTTTATTTATTGATTGATTGATTTATTTTTATGAGCCCTATCACAGATTTTATGAAATTAATATATATGGATCATATAGGAGGGTTAGAATAAAGTGTCCTACATTAGTGATAGTCACAAACAGAACTATATACAAATAGCAGCAAATTTAATGTTACATTTACATTTAACATTTCCAGCATATAGCAGATATCCTTATCCAGAGCGACTTACAACTGATACAGTCTCACAATCCAAGCAATTGGGGGTTAAGGGTCTTGCTCAAGGACCCAACTGTGGCAGCGGCGGGATTTGAACCCTGGACCTTCTGGTCCAGAGTCCAGTTCCTGGACCACTAGACTACCACTAGGCCATTTCTAAATGCAAAATCTTGAATGATAATGTTAAAACATGTTTAACAACATCCTCATAAAAATTATAATCCTGCTATAAATCCACATAGAAGTGTCTCTGTGCTGTGCTTTATGTTGGAGTGACTGTTTTTTTTATAGGTAAAAGTATCTCTGTGCTGTACTTGATATTGAAGTGCCTGTGCTGTGTTTGGGTCAAAGTGGCCCTATGTTGTGCTCTATATAGAAGTGATTGTGCTGTGCTTTTGCTAAAGGTGAATCTGTGTTGTGCTTTATGTAACAGTATATCTGTGCTGTGCTTTAGCTAAAGGTGAATCTGTGTTGTGCTTAATGTTACAGTATCTCTGTGCTGTGCTTTAGGTTACAGTGTCTCTGTAATATGCTGTGGATAGAAGTGACTCTGTTTTGTATTTTGGTAGAAATGACTATGTAAATAAAAAAAATATTATACTGCTCACAAACATTTGGGAATATTTCATTTTATATTCCAAATGTACCCTAAATGCTCTAATTTTTATAAACGGTGTACTTTTAAGTACAACACAAAACTACTTGGTGTTGCGCATTAGCTAGAAGTGACTTGTGCTCAGAAATGACACTGTGGTGTGCTGTGCTGTTCATTAGCTTAACATGACTGTGCTGTGCTGTACTTTAAGTAGTGACATTGTGGTATACTTACGGTAGAAGCTGTGCTTTGTGTAAAACTCTGTCTGTATTATGCTTTCAATAGAAGTGACTCCATGCTGTGCTTTAGGAAACAATGTGTCATCTAAAGCACAGCACAAAGTGACTTGGTGTTGTGCTATAGCTAGAAGTGACTATATGTGTTTTGCATAAGAGTTTAGGTAACAGAGACGCCGCTTTGCAGTGCTGTGTTGTGCTGTCTTCAGTTAGACGCGACTTTGTGCTGATGTTTCAGTTTGTTCACTTTCAGAAATGGGCGGCCCGTGTAGTTCAGCCAATGAAAGCTTCCTTCGGTTTAAATAGCCGTCGTTCTCAGTCTCGCTCCCTCAGTTGCCTTGGCTTGCTATCGCCATATTGGTCGCTCGGATGACTCGGTGTTTTTGTCTGTAGGAGTTACTACGGGACGTCGAGCCTCTGCACACTTGCGCACTTAGATGCGCGCTTTTGCTATCGCGTCTTTTCTTGTCATGCTGACTGCGCTGCTTTATCGAATTTATTTTGGAATGCGTACTTCCTCGAGCGACCGCTGTGTGAATCTGACCGCTTCGTTACGGGAACAACTGTGTGTCTTCTGAGCTGTTCTGATCTGCGTTGACGATTATTTTTATTCATTCTTTTTTTTTTTTTTTTTTGCGCCCCGATTTTGATGTGGAAGCATGTCTGATGTGCGTCTGTCTAATGGCAGTCCCCCCCTGGAGCGGGTGGACGCGAGGCAGGCGGATAACACCAAGCCGCAAGTGTGCAGGAACCTCTTCGGCTCGTCCGATCCCGAGGAGGTAAACCGGGTATTTGTGGAGCAGATGTTGGATTCGGAAAGGAGGTCAGAGGAGAAATATAACTTCGACTTCAAGAGGAACAAGCCGCTGGCGTCGGGCAGCTTCGAGTGGACGGAGGCGGACGTTAAAGACGTGCCTGAATTTTACAGCAGGCCGCCGCATATTCTCAAACGGGTGGATCATAACGGGAATACCTCAGACTGCCAAAAGCAGCGACGTAAGCGACCAACCCAGGATGAACCCGGTAAATAAAAGAGGAACCGCTTCTGAATTTTTGTGTGTTTTTTAGTGGGCGCGCACGTGCATGACGCATCCTAAAGGCGCTGACCTGTTTTGACGTTTTGCACCCATGCTATTCGCAACATCATCCTGGAATAAAAAACGTAGCGTTTTGAATTCTTTGCTTATGCCGTATTTTGCCATTTCCTATTGCATTTAGACGTAAAACTGGTGCACGAGTCGAGTGGCATGCAGTATAAAACTCTGGAATTAATGTTACTCGTATTCACTTTTAAACTCAGATTCTTCGCGGCAGATTAAAAGAAAGAAAGATGGCGATGAAGGCAACGGCAGTCAAGCCACAACAGAGCAGACACCCAGAAAATCAGAGGCCAGCACGTAAAAATCAGACCTGCAGGCAAAGGTGGGTAGATTGAGAAGTAGAATTTAAAACACACCATCATGTTGAATTATGGCCATTCGGAATTGGAGTTTCAGTTCGTGCATGTGTAAGATTCGATCAGGAAGCTTTGAGTTTCAGTGCAAACGAGCCTCGTAAACAAACTGCATACTACAGAGTAGTAACACGTCACACTGGTGGGTGTGCAACATTGTACACATTCCAGCCATACATCCATATGTGCTGTCACTTAGTAACCTTATCCCAGATAAGCTCTGGAAAAAAGAGACATGTTATAAAGCTGCGTGGTCTCAAGAGACCTCTGGAAATTTCACTCTAATCAACAAGTTATGCAAATGTATCTTGACCCTGCACTTCACAGTATTTAGGATTTTAAGCTCAAAGCCTTAAGAACAATGCAAAGGTTTATTGTAGCCTACTATTTTTATTTTTTTAATTTTTTTTATTATTTTTTAGTTTGTACAGTTTTTATTTTTCTGGGATTTTTTTTTACACTGTTCTTCTATTTCCTGCAGAGATGAAGAATGTGCATTTCTCCAGCAAAAACTTCAAGAGCTTTATGAAGTAAACAGGGAAACGAAAGAGAAAAAAAAGCACATTGCCTTTTCCCCAGTGATGCGTGAGGCAGTAGAAGCACTGAATTTTTTTATTTTTTATTTTTACACTAAAAGTTTTGGCACTCAACAGAAGACATCTGCCTCAAAAGCAGACAATGTAGCAGCATGCAAATGATGTGCTTTTCCTTTTTGCTCAGTCCTTACTACCTATGTATATAGTTTATATGTAGCATATTAAAATATAACTTTGTGTTGAGAAAAAAAAACATATATAAATTCATAAATGACTTGAAGAATTGCTGTGCAGTTTTCAAAGAAGCTCCCATTGATCCTCCTTTCAAAAAATATTTAGGCAACACCTAAAGTTTGAGTATTGCTAAAACATCATCTGTTTTAAATTGATCACAAATGAGATTTGCACTCTAAAGTAAGAATGAGTTCCAATAGGAAGACCATCACAGCTTAAAGAGAACTGGAGTCCGTAGTATTATATTTCATTTTGAAATATCCCCTAATTTTTGTGAGCAATATATGTGACCTAATAGTAGATAACATCACATAGGCTCTGTAATACCATTGAAGTGTGTGTTTAAAAATCTGCCAAAGTTGACAAATTCATGCAGGGATATTCATTTTTTAAGGGTGTGGTTTTACAGTGTAGACAGTGCTTCACAGTATTAAGATATCCCTGGGTTATTCCACTATTTTTCTTTTTAGATTGCATTTAAAATATATGAATGACAAAGCCTACTGAGTAAAGAATCATTTTTAATGCTAAACTAAAGTGAGAGGTTCATTTGTCTTTTCAGAGACCTTTTTGTATTTTTCTTGCAATGCTGTGTAGCAAAGTTTATATAAATCTATATTTTTTAAACACTGGTTGTGCATTTTTTAAACCACAATAGTCATTCAATCCAGTCCTTTGCCACCACGCATGGCATACATGTTGAGCATGATGTCATTATATTCCAAAACTTTGTACAAAACAACAAAATCTAGACGTTACACTGCATGTGTGTAAAATGTTGAAGTGTACCTGTGTATATGGCTTTGTAAAACACTGAGGAATTATACTAACTTATTTATGTTAAGCTTTGTTGTTGTCTATCCAAAGTGGCATTTGTTCATTTTTTTTAAATAAAATTTTTTGTAAGTTTATTTTTCTTCAACTTTTGAATAGCATATCAAAAGTGCAAGGTTGCAAACTGAGCCTATATTAAAAAATAATGTGGATTTTGTATTTCTTGTTAAAAGAGGTAATTAAAATAATGAACACTTTAATTGGAGTACGCTGTGTCTACTTTAATTTGCAAAACAAAACGTGTACCCTGCCCATTTGTAAATAATAAAGTTTACTTTATTTTGTTTATACACCTTGCTGCAAGAAATTATATTTGTTCTTCAAATAGTAGACCAGAGTGCTTACCAAGTACACCGAATGATCAGTAATTAATGTTTAACATTATTCTGGAGGTGATTATTTTCAGTTATTTCTTCTTTTGCATGCAGACTTTTACATTTTTCACAGATTTTGTGATCTACGTATAAAGTGTGTGTTACATTTCCAAGCCAAATCAGTGTTTTAAAATAAATGATTCATTAATCATTTTACAAAACTACATACAGTGATTTAAATAACATGGATCTCGTTCAGGAAATCCTGATGAGTGTGTATGTGCAGGTAATCTTAATGTGGAATAAATGTTGAATTATATATGACATTTCTCCTAACTGTAAGGCATACATTTTAAAACCTATCACACACATTAATAGGTGTTCATCTCCAAAGGTTCCCATAACTTGTGTGTGTGTGTGTGTGTGTGTGTGAATTTTAATAGAGCTTAATCAGGTCAGTTACATTACCCAATCGCTACATTTTGTGTAATTGTTGTGAAAATGTCCTATAAATGTCTTTCCATTTATATGTCAGAAAGTGCATTAAATCCATGTTTTGACCAGAGATGCCCAAACTTTTAGCCTAAGGCCATATTTGAAGCAAGGACAAAATTATAGTAATTTTAGTTTATGAACACAAACACTTCGCTACATAATACTGTACAGACTTATTTTGCATAAATGTGTAAAGTTATAACTGTAATTAAAATAAATAAGAACCCAACTAAGCGGAGTCCTTCCAGAAATAAAGATATTACCAAAAATATAGCCTATGCAAATATGTAGGTCATCTGAAAATATCTCCAGTAAAACATGTCACGAGGCTATATTGGAAGCAGGAATAAAATACTAGCCCAATGACTTTATAGTTACTAATATAATAATGCTAACCAATATATACAAATCTATATACGCATGATGCCTGAAGAGTGTTTTTTCACTTGCGTTAAAATGGCATGCAACAAATGTTTTTTGGTTTGTTTGCATCATGTACAAAGCTGATTTACTGTGCATGCAGAAAACGGTAAAAAGCATCATTTTTCTTGAGCAGGACGTGTGATCGGGAGACAGAAAGTACGGGTTTCGGTTTATGCACTGCGCTGTCCCCGGGTTCGCCATTCGGAGCGCAAACAGAAAGCTTCCCTCAGTCTGCTCGATTGAGAAAAACAAGGACACGTCCCATGAAAAAGAAGAAGAGGGAAAAAAGTCGATAGGTTATTGACACTGCGTTCGTCCAATGAAACCGGCAATAACGAAAGCACACCACCGGCAGCAGCCACTGAGCGGCTCTGCAGCGGGAGAACCGCGTTTGGTACAGGATGTCCTTTCTTCCAAAGCACAACCCGATCCAGCACTATTTGGCTACGTTTCTGCGATTTTTTTTTTTTTTGCTGAGACTTGCAAAAACAACCGTGGCTGACACGGAGAACTAGTGATCAAGCCTCGGGCTATCTGCAGCATGCTGAAAAGCAGCAGCCACGAGAATAGCTCCAGTTCTACCTGTTAGAGCAAGCTTTCAGTTTTATAGGCTACTAGATACGTGTAAGTTTTGAGCAACTCGCTTTTGCACATTGTATACGTTTAAAATCAAAGTCCATATAAAGGCTATACAGAGCGCCATTCCTTTCCGTCATTTTGTAAAAAAAAAAATAAACATTTTTAAACAAAGCAACGTTACTTATTTAAATGGTACACTCGTGCTAAATGCAGGGTGCATTCCTGTTTGGTTAAATGGTACAGTCCTGCTTGATAAAGGGGTCCCATGCGGGTACAGTACCATGTGGGATAATAAAGGGGTGCAGTCTTATTTAATGAAAGGCCAAAATTAAATGGCACAGCTCGATTAAATAAACGGTGCAATTCTATTTAATGAAAGGCCCCTGCCTTGTTCAATAAAACAGTTCAGTCCTATATATTAGGATGATTAAATAAAATACTGCTTAGCACGGGGGTACAGTCCTGTTTAATAAAATGGTATAGCCCTGCTTAATAAAATGATACAGTCCTATTTAATAAAGGGTGGTGCAATAATCGATGACAAACGTGCTTTGTAAAAGGGTATAGGTCTGCTTAGTATATTAGAAGTTCATGTCCAGTGTAATTGTACAGTCTGATTCAATAAAGGTGTATAATCGATTTTTGAAGGAAAAAACAAAAAAAAATGCAGCGTCTTATTGAAAATGGTAAACCTTTATTTTAAAAAGATTATAGTCCTATTTACTACAAGTGTTCAGTCTAGATTAAAAACTGTACAGTTGTAGTTAATAAAAGTGTTATTTGATAAAAAGTGATATTTAATTGAAGGGTACAGTTAGTATTATTAAATAGAAGGGTGCAGTCCTGATAAATAAAAAAAACAGATATAATAATATAAATAAAAGGTTACAGGCTTGCTCTGTAAATGGTATTTAATCCTATTGCTATTAAATGCTATTTAGTTCTTTACTAAATTTTAGAATCCATTTTAGCTGGTACCTCAATTCACTTTATTCACAGGATATAGTTTTGCTTACTAAGAGTTAAAGCTCTGCTTACTATAAACTGTGGTTCATTTAAGATTGAGAGGTCATAAGAGGACACACACAAACACTGTGGTACTGTAACAACACACACTTTAGTATGACATAAGGGTGGCCAGTTTTAGTAGACACAGTTGTTCCATTCCTGAAAAAAAGACACAATGCATAACTAACTTCTGAACATGAATGCCAAGAAAACTCTACATACACTGATGAGAAATTCCTTTTCTTAAAAAAAAAAAAGAAGAAAGAACACAGATTGTGGTGGAAAAAAAAAGAAAAATTATTGCACAAAATGTTTATAATCTAAAATTTTGCTGCGGATAGATATTAGTTGAATTATATTATATTATATTATATTATATTATATTATATTATATTATATTATATTATATTATATTATAGTATATTATAGTATAGTACATTACATTACATTACATTACATTACATTATATTATAGTACGTTACAATATAGTATAGTATAGTATAGCATAGTACAGTATAGTACATTACATTACATTATATTACTATTATATTAAATTACATTACAGTATAGTATAGTATACTATAGTACATTACATGACATTATATTATATTATATTATATTATATTATATTATATTATATTATATTATATTATATTATATTATATTATATTATATTATTTAGGAAATAGGAACTATTTCACAGTTCTTTGCACTGTTGTTGAAAGCGCCCCCTTTGTTCACGTGTACACATGCGTAGCATAAGCTGGAAATGACTGTGGTTCTTAGGCCATGTATAGGGACTTTTGTAGCTCCTACTTCAATGTACCATCTTTTGTTATGGCACAGGAAACCTGGGTGACGTCGGTAAGCAGTAATTGGAGTTAGAACTCCTGTTTGGTGCAAAAGTGCCAGTACAGTTGCTCCACTGTGTCAGTTTTCATTGTGTCCATACTCTAGACCATTCGTCTGGAACATTTACTCCATACTTACGTCCCTTATGGTTCCTATGCTCAGAAAAAAGTACCTACCCTAAATTATGAGCTAAAAAAGCCCCTATAGATGCTGTTCTAAGAACTCTTCCAGTGCTGTGAACATGCAAACAGGGGGCACTTTCTCTAAGACCTGTGTTCCTCTGGCGCGTTACGCCTTATGGAAGCCGGCAGAAGCTTTGTGCAGCTAGAGGAACTTCTCCAGGACAGCTTCACCAAGTTCTAAATTGTGTCCTTTGTGTCACATTTTAGTTTTAGTGCAGGATTTTTGTTTGAATGTTTATCTAGAAAATGAACACCAGGGATGCTTTAACATATAACCAAAATATTCAAAGTCAGAAGGAGACTGATTCTGTGTTAAACATCACCAATCCAAGTGAACTCTCTGGAATCTCCCTGGTTTCTGCTCTGAGGAATATCTCTGGTTTTGGGAAGATGCACTGTTTTCATTCAGGGGCCCGGCTGTTTGGCAGGCTGCACCCATATTTAAAGAGACACGGGGGTTTGGCAGAGGGTGCAGCTATTTATTTAGCGGATTACACAAGGTTCCATATGCCAATTATTACAGCTATCTTTTATTTCTGAGGGTTTAGGGGAATTTGGTCCAATTATGGTCTGCACAGTTCAGTTATGCCACATACACATACAGGCAAAGGCGTAACGGGGGGTGGGGGGTTTGTTTATTTATTTTGCAGGGATGGTTTTAATAGGAAGGAAGGTGAAGGTTAAGCCACTCGGAGCTGAATCATCACCCTGGATTATCTGCTTAGTGCTGTCAATGTGTATGTAAAAAAATCTGAATAAGTCAAAGTTAGATTTATTTCTATAGCGCTTTTTACGGGGGAGCATCGTCTCAAAGCAGCTTTATAACTTTCTATTATCTTAAAAGGCCAATCTTAGGGCGACAGTGGTAAGGAAAAACTCCCCGAATATAGAAGGGAGAAACTTTGGGAGGGCCAAGAGTCAAAAAGGACTGCATGGGTGGCCTAGATGTTAATTGAATAATTAAGTTGTAGTAATAGTCAAATTAAGTAAATAATAAAATTTAAATAAATGTATTAATCTATCTACATAGATATAATAACTTTATTTAAATAACTGCCATTAAATTATCATCCAGTTCCCACATTCCAAGGACAGTCAGTTGGTGGTGTGTGTGTGTGTGTGTGTGTGTGTGTGTTCTGTGATGGCTTGGCATCTTATCTAGCTTGTGTTCCTTTGGTTCCCACCCTGTGCTCATCAAAGAAACTGTGCGGGTTGAGTTTTTGAAAAAGATGTTTACACACATATAAGTATAATTTAATTAAAATGTATTGATATTGCTTACTTTTATGTTATTTCCTATATAAAAATGCTGGGGATTGCAGGATCCTCATAAATAAGTTCCAAAACGAGGTCCCGGATCTGGTTCCATCAGGATCTGGTCTTAATTAGGCACTTTTTTTTTCTATAGTAGCACTTTCTTTGCGTATTACTTGAAGAAGAAGGGTTATTCTTTAAAGAAATTCCTAAAGCTGCTTTTCTTTATGAGACGATTTACTCCAGGACTGACATTTCTTGGTAATGACATAAATAACCAACTGTTCCCTGTTAAAAAGCCATTTGACTGCTGAGAGTCCTATATAATCCTAATACCTACCATAAATTTATATTACAGACACTCTGGAGTGTGTGGTTTATGAGGAATACAGTACGATGAACTTATGAAATGAATTATGGAGCATGAGTGTTTCAATATATCACTTAATATCACAACTAGGGCAGCTGCTGAATTTTAAACTACAGTGCTCACAAAAATTAGTATTTCATTATTTCACTTTCATTTTTGTGAGCAGTATATTACAGATAAATAGTATAGATATTATAGATATATATTATATATAATATATATATATATATTATAGATAGATTTTATAAAATAAATATTGTAGATAGATATTATAGAATACATATTATAGATAGATATTATTGATAGATATTATGGATATTATAGAATAGATATTATAGAATATATATTTTAGATATTATAGATAGATATTATAGTTAATATAAATAGATATAGATATTATAGATAATATACATAGAAATTATAAATATTATAAATATTACAGAATAGATATTATAGATAATATAGATAGATATTATAAATATTATAGATATTATAGAATAGATATTATAGATAATATAGATAGATATTATAAATAATATATAATAGATATTATAGATAATATACATAGATAGATAAATATTATAGATAGACAGATATATAGAAAGATAGATAGATAGCTATTATAGATAGATATTATCAATACATATTATAGATATTAAAGAATAAATATTATAGATAGATATTATAGGATATATATTGTAGATATTATAGATAGATATTATAGGATATAAATTATAGATATTATAGATGGATATTATAGTTATTATAGATAGATATTATAAATATTATAGATAGATATTATAGATGTTATAGATGGATATTATAGATAGATATTATATATATTATAGATAGATAGATAGATAGATAGATAGATAGATAAATAGATAGATAGATACATGTTATAGATATTATAGATAGATATTATAGAATATATATTATAGATAGATAGGTAGATCACGCTTCGAATGCTACATAAGCTACATAATTTGCCTACATTATTCAATATTTATATTAAGTGTCTGTATTCTGTCTTATTCATATTTCTGCCCATCCCACGGGTCAGTAGAAAATCAAACACGCTGGTAGGAGGTGCTATGGAGTCTGCCAGTGGGTTGGATCCCCTCAATAGTGCTTCTTTGTGCACCTTGGTTGGACATGCCATGACTAAAGGAGCTCTCATGCCATGGCTGTGATGCTTAAAATGTTGTCCAAGACTGCTGCCATCCTCTTCTCTATCACTGTCTCCAGTAAGCTGAAACTGAATCCTGTGAACTGACGGTGCCCACCCAGGAGACCAGCACATTGAGGAGCAGGATGGCTGCAACAGACTGACAGAAGTGCCCCAAAAGTCTGCTGTACACACTAAAAGACCTGAGCCATCTGAGAGAGTAATGCCTGCTCTGACCTTTCCAGGACAATGATTCTGTGTCCTGTTTCGGTCTGGTCCAGTTTATTGTTTAGCTATACGCCCAGGAACTTACAGTGCTATATCATCTCTAAGAAACTCCCCACCACACTCCCCCTTATAAAAGGGAGTCTCTGAGGAGTACAGACGGGCAGGAGATCTCCGGTTTGTCAACAAATGTGTGTAAAAGTGTGAAATGATTTTAAATGATTTGCGTATTTCAGTCCAACCTTTTGTAATAAGACTTCATATTGAAAAACGCACGGATGTTCCTGAAAAAGATATCGTCTTGTATTAATGTCTGTCTCAAATCTGTACTTTTCTGCATTCATGCTGGCATCACAAAAATGTCAATGAGCTTTGCCAAGGGGCCCTGACACAACACCGTACAATGACAGAGCCTGGCTTTTGGACTGGTTGCTGATGATAGTCTGGACGATCTTTTTTGTGTTTGTTTTTGGTCCGGAGCACACACCATCCATGATTGGTCTGAGCACAAACCATTTCCACTGTGTGATGCTTCTTCCTAGATGCCTCCGAACCCAGAAAAGTCGACATGAAAATGATGTTTTAAGTGGTATATATGAATGTGTAAGCTTGCACCCATGGCCAATGAAATTTCTCCCGGGTTCCTTGAATCGTTGAATGATAATTATGCCCTGTAGAGGGTGAAATAGGGAAATGTGTACATATTTAGGACTTTAGTTGAAGTGGCAGCATGGCATTAGAGAGGGGAAATTTGTACGTAAATCGTAAACAGCCCCAACAAATATAAATCAAACCAATAA
>JAVSBV010000059.1:2533267-2547041 GCA_033117975.1 Parotocinclus spilosoma
ACAATTTGGAATAAGGCTGTAACGTAACAAAATGTGGAAAAAGTAAAGCGCTGTGAATACTTTCCGGATACACTGTATATGTTGTTTCAATACACAAAAAGGAAATAAATACGTGTATAACAAAATGTCTGTAACTTTAATACATTTTTGGATAAATACTTTATTTTTTGGAAAACTTTCAGGGGCGTCAATAATTTAGGCCATGACTGTATACTGAATACTTCTTAGCAAGAACATGAATTGTATGGGCCAAAAGTGGCAACATTTCAAAATAATTGTGTAATTATATCATAGTAGGATCCTCTGGTCCACACAAAATTCTAAACATGTTTGTAACACACACCATAAGCACATAAAAAAGAATGTCAGTTTCTTGGCTTTCAATATTCCTGTACTACTTGGGGAAAAAACATAGCTTAAACTACAGCTAAAACAAACTAATTTGCATATAAGAATAATATCTGAACTGAGCGACATACATGAAAAAACTTGGATCTGTTAAAAAGTTGAAACTTATTCATGTCTGATAACTTTTTTGTTAGTTATACTTTAATTCATTTTGCAGGAAGTATTGCTACTTGTTTAGAATATTAAATAATTTTAACTAACTGTGGTTTGGTTGTTTTAGGTTTGATATAATAACCCTGAAACACACAATTCATTTTAAATATAAATATGATCCTGAAAAGGAATGATATATGATCCTGCTTTTGAGAAAGGTAAAGTGAGACATAGAGAGAACAATAGAGAGAATGAAACAGAAAGAACAATAACTATAGAGGTTTGATGCCTGTCATTCAGATCTCATGAAAAAGCTAAAATTCATCAGACAGGCATAACGTTGTACAGGACCTGGGATCTTTTCTTGTTTTGGATTCTGTAGATTGTGGTCCCCTTTGAATTATCCTCTAATTCTCCCATCTTATGGTTCTTACCACTCTGGTTCTGTGTGGGCTAAATGCCTCGGTGCACATGAATGGAGTGACAGCATTGACACACAGAGATGAGCCAAGATTAGAAAAGTCCAGTTGTCATAAATTTAACAGTAAGCGCCTGATTTCAGTTGGCCCCTCTCCTCCCTAAACCACATTCTGCTGTTTTTCTGTAGTGCTTTTTTTCTTAATAACTCTGTTTCCCAGAGCCAAGGTGAGGATCCAGATGAAATATGGTCTCCGTCTCTTTCATGTCATTTGTGTGCTTTGATTTTGTTGACCTAAAAGAGTGGAAAATGATTCACATTGTTGGCGTGCATGGCAGAGCTGCAGCTGCAAGCTGCACCTGCAGCCTAAGCAGAGAGGGAAAAACAAGCTGCCAGGCACATGCTAGAACAAACAGTCACACCCTCTGACACACATGCACATGCACAAATACAACTACAAGTTTGTTTTCTATCATTAAAGGGACTTTCCATTGACATAAAGGAAATATTTTGGTTATTTAGTTTTAGGACTATAGAAATATATCAGTTCTGACCTTGTTGGGACATCTTGTCCTTACAATAATATATACTGGTATAATATAAATTACACACACATATACACACGCATACATGCACTCAGCAAACAAAACATGTTTCACTTTCTTTGTGGGGACCGCCCATAGACATGATTACCATAACTAATTAATAATACATACACATTTATCATTAACCTAAACCTAAAAAGCAGTTAGGTATGTAACTAAGCAGTATGGGGATCAGAAAAAGGTCCCCACAATATCAAATCTTTCTGTACTTTTGCATCACTTAATATATACATAAGGACACACACACCTGACGAAATGGTTACTGGAAGTAATTAATTATAATTGTGATTATAATGGACTGTGGTAGCCTAATGGTTAAGGCACTGGACTCTGTACCTGAAGGTCCTGCGTTCATATCCCACCTCTGCCAAGCTGCCACAGTTGGGTCCTTAAGCAAGGCCCTTAACCCACAATTGCTTGAATTGTAAGAAGGTTTCAGTTGTAAGTCGCTCTGGATAAGGGCGTCCGCTAAATGCTGTAAATGTCAATGTAAATGTACTACACATAACTATACCTAACAATCAAAAAAAGTTGCAGCTTCTGAAAAAAGCAGTTTGAATAATGGGAAAAAGCAAAATGTCCCCACAATGTCAAAAATGTCAAATCTTCCTAATCTTGTCGGCCCCCAAATGTAATCCCTACTGTTCAGGGTAAATATGGATGGCCACACACACATACACTCACACACACAAAAGCAAACATTTCCTACAACGTCAAAATTGTCAGATTTTTCTATCCTTGTGGGTCCCCACAATGTAATATTAAGATGGTATACACACACAGTCTCACTATCTTTGTTGAGACCGCCCAGACATAATGATTACTGTAGCTAATTAATGCTACACACACACCTACACATAACCTACCCCTAACTTTAATCTCAGTAACCTAAAGTAAATATTTTAACTATATTGGTTGTAAAAGAAAAAGAACTTTACTGTATTTGTAAAAAAAAAAAAAATGAAATAGAAATAAAAAACATTAAGCCTCAAGAGGACCAGCAAAGTTTCAATACAATGTCAAAAATGTCAGATATTTATATCCTTATGTACAATATAATATAAACTTAACACACATAACACACGATTCCCCACCCAATATCACAAGCTCAACTGAATTCTGTAAAAATTAACCACTATAGACAAAAAACATTAACAGCATGATGAGCCTTTTTTGTTTTCTACTGCAACTCACTGTCACAATGGGATAACCATCAGAACCTCCACACCCTTTATAACCCATAGCAATAAAAACTTGTCATCCGCCTGCGAAAAGCGTTCATTAAAGTGACACTTTACTGCTGAAAGCTCGCTAAGCACTTTTGAGCCAAAGATCACAAAAAGTAAGGTTTACTGTTGCCTTTAGTGACAGTGGCTGTGTGTGAATGTGCCTGTTTTTCATTATGAGAGAGCTTGTTATACTTGGCTGTTTAATTAACTGAACTGGAAACTCAAAACAGCGGCCGATCAAAAGGCCAAGCTACAAGAGGTTGTTACTGTTTGTCTAAGAGCTGGCATTTGCTCACAGGCTTTAATGCTTTCACTGGCATTTAGAGACACTCCAGACACAGAAGCTCATAGAGAAGCTCACTCTCATTACCATTGCATGCACACCCACAGTCAGTAACCTTCCAATGCGTAGTAATACCCAACTCTGTGTGTGTGTGTGTGTGTGTGTGTGTGTGTGTGTGTGTGTGTGTGTGTGTGTGTCTGTGTATCACAAAATAAAACATCTTCTAGTAACATTGGCATAGCTGCCTTTCATTAATACACATGCAAATGAATGCTCACATGAAAACAGCTGCGTAAAGAATGTGGGGGAAATACACACTCAGTATTCTGAGTTGTGCCAATCTTTATGGGGATTTTACCAGGCCTTCTCAATCTGACAATTCTTATAGTGATGTGACAGCGATATACAACCATGGAAAAATCAAGAACATACAGACAGACTCTTTGCCAGAAGGAATGTTTTTAATAACTGTATTTCATAATAATGGCAAATAATATTGCTCAAAACTGATTGATTGAAATGATTATTTAAAACCATGGTTTTCTGCCTTAAAAGTAAGCTCCCATAAGCTCCAAAAAATTGTCACCTGTAACTAATCCTCCACAAGCACGAATAACAGCTACCATTCGATTTGCATGGACTGGACATAGTTTTTGGATGTAGGCAACATCAATGTTTAGCTACTCTTGCATAAAAAGATGCACTCCATAGTTGGCCAGATGTCGTGGATGCTTTCCCTGGAGTCTTACCCATTGTTGCTCAGGATTTTCCAGATGTATGACTGCCCCTGAATGTCCATCATGCTAATAAGTCACATATGTAGCCATGTGAACTTGAGAATTGGTCTACAGGGATAAGAATGTTATGTTACTCTATTAGATAATATTAGGAATTATTAAGTTATAGGTAAAATTAGAAAATTAGGTTAACATTTACTGTCACCTCAAGTACCCATTTTCTGCATAATCAAAATATCCCCTTCAGAACATTAGAGAACCTCCTCCAGCTTGAACCATACCTTGCATGCAGTCCTCATTGAACAGCTAGCTAGAGCATCATTTACATGCAAGCAGAAATAAGCTTCATCTAAATGGATAACATGTTTCCAGTCATGAACAACCCTATTTATAATAATAATAATAATAATAATAATAATGATAATAATAATAATAATAATAATAATTCACTTTTATAAAAACTCCAGCAGCACTGCTGTGCCTGATCCATTCAAACAGACACACTAACACACCACCACAACATCAATGTTACTGCAGTGCTGACAGAAGGACTGCAGTCTGTCATTGTAGAACTGCAAAGTGCATCTACATGGTTTGTGGTAACTGATAAAACGGGCAATGAGTGTAGAAAAAAGGTGTACCTAATGATTTGGTGCATAACATCCATTCATTTGAAGGAAAAACCTGTTTATTTAATAACACCACTGGGAATGTGGTGTTGCCGTGATTAAAAAACAACTATGAACTATACAAACATGAGCAAGCAAAATACAGTTCATCCTTATTAACACAAAAAATTGCCAATTTTTATATTGTCATAATTTGACAGCAACAGTAACTGTACTAACATTGGGACTATGGTGTTGCAGTGATTAAGAAACAACTATGGAACAGGGTTCTAGCTCCAGCACTGTCAAGCTGCCACTGTTGGCTCTACAACCCACAATTGCTTGGGTTTTACACTGTAAGATTGTATCAGTTATAAGGCTGATTAGATAAAAGTGTCTGCTAAATGTAAACTACAAGTCATATGCTTAATAGTGTTCTGTTACCTAGATGCAGCATCGAGATTTAATTGTGATACTCATAGCCAACATTCCAATGAGATAAAGACCGGATTTAACTTAACAGTTTAACAATTAAAGTATTTATGTATATGCATAAATATGAACATGCAGTAATTGTCAATTTGTCACTCAAAGGTTTCCAAATATTTATGAAATGAAGGGATCGGTCAGTCATTCAGAATTTGGCTTAGTGTTGACATATAAAGTGAGGTTTCATGTTATCTGATCATGGGAGATTTTATCAGGTGGCTGTCACATCCACTCAGTTTAAATCTTAATTATAGATCTATAGATAATACAACCCTTCATCAAATCATGTTTTGTTGCAATGTAAGTGCATTACATTTCCAAATGACATCTTCATATGTTTGCAACTGCCCATTCTTTGGTTAAGAGCTTTTCATTATCAATAATCTGTCACATTATTTCTTGGCCTCAGATATGAACTTAATCTGGGAGGGGAAGATCCCCTGTCAGATCAATCTTTTTTTTGCAGAGGTTGTACAACAAAGTACATCATAGCTCATCATTTATCACACTGACACTTCTGATGCAAACAGATAAATGGGAAGATTTAAATGTTTCTGCAGACGCATACCTCTTTTGCAGTGAAGGTGATGATTGATGAGCACCCCTGGTGTTACCCTGTAATCCATCAATAGGCACCTGTGTACAAGCTACAAGGAACAAAAGAACATGTTAAACAGTGACAAGTGGGGCATATGATGTACCGTGTGGTTCAGCAGTGGACCTAATAGGTGGGAGCAACATGGTGTGAGAGCTTATGAATGTCTTTCCAGCTGTTGCTCCAGGCTAGGTTTACTTTGGCAAGTACACAGTAAGCCAAACATCCTTCGGGACATACGGTCTTACTGCGTGCCATTCAAAGCCAGCAGGACCCTGCAATATGCACATCAGGAACCTCAAACGTGTTACCGAATAGAAAAAGCAGTGTTGAGAAAAAGTCTTAAACAAATATATGACTGCACTAAACATAACGCACTATAGGTGTATTAAATACAGGTTAAAAACATACTTGTTTAGCCTGGCATAGTTCTTTGGTAATTCGTTCTGTTTGCGATATTTTGGGCTTAACATGAAAACGGGAGCTGTAATGGAAAAAAAATATTTAAAACAAATTGATATTTAGACTAATATCAGAGGTATAAACAGACCCATTTAAATGGAGAATGTGCACCATTAAAATGATGCTGTGTCCTACTAGAACCACAGCGATAAAAAGTCAGGTTTTTATGGATGATGGACGATGAGCAGAACTACAGGATCTGCTATGCAAATTCCCTACAGCTATTACATTTCCAACTATGCCCCAACATCAGCAAGTATTTTTTAATCAGAGCCAGGTTCTTTAGGTTTTGCATTTAGGAATGGAAAGTTACAAAAGTACATATTAGAGCACTAAAGCAAAGGAATTTGTTAAACTAGCAAAGGCAACAGTTGCATTAATATAAACAAAATGAAAGCAATTCATTTAAAATAGTTTTATTTGGTGTTCATTTCTCATCCATGGCAGAGTAACACAGAGTAAAATTACAGAGTAATTTAGTGTTGAATTGTGTAATCTAATTATTGTTTAAAAGGCTTATTTTCCCGATTGTGCCACACAAGTGCCCCTCTTCTGTCAGTCCCACCCAGGAAAAAATGTACTGTGAAATTTTTAATAATTACTGTGACAGTTTTAATGTGAACTTTCACAGTTTGACTATAAGGTTAATAGTTCTACTATGAAGGTACATAGTACATCTACATATTGAAGGTAATTTGGCCACTTTGTGGTTCCACTGCCAAATTTCATAGTATAATTTTAAACTTGGTTGACTATGAACTGACAATAATTTATTTAACAGCTCTATCGTGAATTTTAATGGTAATTTGGCCACTTCATGGTTCTACTGTCAAAGTTTACAGTACATTTTTACCTGGGCAGTATGATAACTAGTCGAGAAACACCTGTAATATTCATATTTCATCTGATGATAACTGTAGTGCAAAATGTAAAAGGCATGGTTAATACTTTAACAACACTCTCTCCGAGGCAGGACATTGTGTACTTAAGCTGCTTCCAGCATTTCAGAGCAGAGTTAAAAGTGTCTAAAGTTTCTGCTACTCCCAAATCTAGCTTACTCTCTTTCTGGTGAAAGTGTCCAGGAAGATTAGAAAATAACAGATGATATTGCTTTTTATTGGTTTTATACACAGTAGAATGACTGTCTACAAAGTATTATGTATTCATTTGCATCCTATACCATTGTAAGGTGTATGCTGAAAGTCAAACTCCTTTATCAAAACATCATAAAATTGTCACAGTGCAATAGAAGTTGTGACCAGCAGATGGCGCGCATTGTTAGCTGATGACGTGGACGTTAAAGGGGAAACATGGCGGCGCTCGGTATGGAGCATAATAATATTCATAACAGTGGTGTTAGTGATGCAAATGTAATACATAGCGAAGACGCGGATTTAACACGTGCACAAGAGGATGAAAGTTATCTGGACTATGTGGCTGAACTGGTGGAGAGAGAGATTGGTAGCGATTTTAAATCTCTGAAGAAAGTTCATGTGCTTCTGGAAAAACTGACAGCAGAGAATAAGGTTTTGGAGGAGCAGGTGAGTCACAGTATACTTTATTTGCTAGATTAGAATATGGTCTAGACACAATTCTTACGTAGTGTGGGTTTGCACAATAAACTTGTAAAGCACTCGTGTTACATTCTGTTCTATACTGGCCATTTTATTAGGTACATGTAGCCTACAGATGCACTTTGTATGTAAGTGATTCTTCTGTTACGTCCCCAGTTTATACACACATTTTAGAAATTCCTGATTATAAAATAAATAGCCTGGTAATTATTATGCATTGAATAGCCAAAAACGTGTGCACATTTTAAACTTTGCTGCGTTTACTAGCTGTTGATTAGCATTAGCACATCCATGACCTCTGTCTTTTTTTTTTAACCTGTAATAGTGAAAATCTCACTGTGGCAACACGTCATCATTTGTTATTTTTTATTATTTAATCACGCATTCTTATTATATAAAGCTATCAGTTGTAAGTATTCTTGTATTTTTGACTTATACTACTTATTTCGAAGAATTATTCCTAATTTTATTTTTCAAAAGTTAAGATGGTAAAAAAGAGCCCAAATTAAAGAATCATCCTTGTTTACAATTAGTGACTGTAGACGTTTTAATACTATGCATAGTCGGGCTGCACATCCTTCATTATAAAGAGGCCACCATAGAACCACCACTTACCAGATCTGGGTGGTGGATCATCCAGACAATCCATTATCTACAGTCATGCGCTAAGGGCCACTTTGGAGACACCAATTAACCTAACACGCATGTCTTGAGTACAAAGAGTAAACCCACGCAGACATGGGAAGAATAAGAATACTCCACACAAAAAGGACCCAGGCAGCTTCACCCTAGGATTGAACCCGGGACCTTCTTGCTGTGAGGCAAGCGGGCAGTGGTGCTACCCACCAAGCCACCGTGCTGCCCGGGTGGTGAATCATTCTCAAGACATTAATGATGTGAGTGTTTACAGAATTCAGCAGCCACACTTGTCCAGAGCAATTAAAGTGCTTTGTATTCTGCTCATTAGTCTACCACGAATTGCCAAAAAACACCATCTAATTAAAGAAATATTTTTGAAACATGTGAAATGTGTAAGTGCTGTCTCAGCATCCGCTTAAATCATTGCTGTAAAGATTAGTCTTTAGTTCCTGTAGACATCAAGAGACTCCGACATCAGGTGGAAATTACTTTACCAGGGTTGGAGCTGTAGTCTAATGTGCTAGCACATCACCATCTTGACTCTATTTCACTGCACAGATTGGCTGATTAAGGAAGTGTTGGACGGATGAGGGATCATCTCCCTACTGCTGCAACAGTGGCTCTTACTGATTACTTGACTTATCAGCAAAATATGGTAGCTAAATATGAGGATATGTATTCTTCAGTGCAGACTTGCTTTCTCTGTAGAAGTTCACCTCTTGGCAGTGAAAAGAAGTGATCATAGATCAGAAGTGGTACCGAGGCACTGGCTGGCCTATGGTCCTCATTCCTCAGGTAGAGGCTGTGAACACAGTGGTTGGGAAATTAGGCAGGATCAAAATCTAGTGCAAAGAGAGATGTGTGTGGAGGTATCAACTTTGTGATTATATTTAAAGACACTGATTCTGTGTGTTAAGGTGGTCACTGTGTCAAGCTCGGTGCCTTTGCGCATCTCGGCTGCACTCGCTGCTGCAGAGGAGTCTCGGACTAAACTGGAGACGTTACTTCTGAGAGAACGAGAGCTGTCTAACACGCTCCAGCAGCATCTCCAGGGTGCACAGACCTGGGCCGATAGCCTCGGACGAACACTGGGAGAACTGGACACACTAGAGAGACACAAGAAATACCTCCAGTGCTTGTCTCGGATCGAGGAGCTCAGGTAAGGAATCCAGTAGGTTCCAATATGATGAATGGAAATTTAGTCATAGGAGTGGAAATGATTTATATACAGAATGATTTATATACAGGTATACATAGTTTAATGTCCGCGTTGCGTTCTGTGAAACAGGCAGTTGACCAAAATGAACCTTAACCAGACATTACAATAGTCACTTTATATTAAGTATAGTTTAGATACTTTGCACAGTTTTATTTTAAACAGTAATGTTAATTAAAGCACATGATACAATCATTTAGTACAGTTCTGTACGGCACAATACAGTTATTCATAGTTACATTCATGGCATTTAGCAAACGCCCTTATCCAAAGCGACTTGCAACTTATACAGTCTTGTAATTCAAGCAATGTTGGGTTAAGGGCCTTGCTTAAGGACCCAACTGTAGCAGCTTTGGCAGAGGTGGATTGCTGGACCATAAGGTCCAGAGTCCAGTACCTTACCCACTAGGCTACCGCAGTCCCACATCTCATATCTTTCTATGTTTTATAAAACCTGAAATTGCTTTTAAGACTGTGATTCTCTTTTCTGTCATTATGTGTCAGAAGGCTTTGTGGTAATTTATGTGGACTAGTTGTATATAAGCCAGATTTTTATTCCGGTTATAATTCTTAAGATCTTGGCTATGAAAGTAAACAGACGTTGATCGGATTGACGTTAAATGGCTCATACCTTCAATATCTGATTTAGATAACACACTATATCAGTATCTGAGTGACCTTTTTCTCTGCTCCTACAGTGACAGTACTCAGCAGTTTCTAATGACTAACAGTACATGGGAGGCCATTGGCGCAGTGGGCGACATGGCCGCTCTGGACATGGGTCTTCAAGAGACAGGCTGCACCAACCTACAAGTATTTCTTCGAGAAACATTGCAATTCTGGCACAAGATCTTGAAAGAAAAGCTTGCTAGGTAAAAATCAATCTCACAATGAATCAACCATGTCATGATTTTTAGCTTGGTCTTGGTCTACTTATATATTAAATGGCTGTTCAGTTCAGTTACAGTTTGGAGGTGCCCATTTCTGCCTGTTCTTAATCCAAATCCTAATGCCAATCCCAATCCTAATAGCATTTTAATAGCTTATGAGGCAGGTGGTCATAATGTTTTGTCTCATCAGTGTAGTATTATGCAGCAATATGACCACCTGCCTCTTATGCTATTGTTCCTCCACATGGTGCTAAAACAGTTTGTTCAACCAAGGCATAATCAAGTCAAGTCAAATCAGATTTATTTATATAGCGCTTTTTAAAACGGAGCATTGTCTCAAAGCAGCTTTACAATACTATGTTATCTTAACTTTGGGAGGACCAAGGTGGCCTAGATGCTAAATGAAATAGGTAAGTTTGCATTAATAGTAAAATTAAGCAAATAATAACAATTAAATTAAATAATGTAAAATATCTGAGCTATTGAGTCCTTGGAGGCGCATCGTCTCCTGATAACTAAATGATGAAGGGAGTTACTGCTCTCTGGTGGGTCTGGTTCCTGTTAATGAAATCTAGTAGAGTGATGCCTTAAAGATGCCCTGTAGTGTCTGGCATCACAATGTTTTCAGCAGATCCATTTAAAATTTATGTTATAACACATTTATTTCATAACCACTATTAACAGTAACAGTAGCATATTATGTTGGTTTGGTTCAGGTGACATGGCCTGTCGCCAGAGTGTGATTTGTCCCTCCCTGAACCATTGTTTATAGGGACTCAGCACTGCTAAAAAGGAGCACCCATAACACTTTCAGAGGTGCTTTGAAATAGTTACCTATTCATAATGATTTGGTCCTTGTCAGAGCTACCCGGGCCTTCTCGTGACTAATATGAAAGCCAACTGTTTGCTTATTGTCTAGTATATCCTAGTCCCTGATATGTGAAGCTGTATTGAACATTGTTTGCTTGATATCTGAGCAGTTGTGATTTGTTCACTGTATCAGTTAATGCTGCTCATTAAGTGTTCTGCACACACCTCTTAACACTGGTATACGTTATTCATTTTTATTCAGGAAGCTTTAGCATGGAGTTTGCAATTTTGGCTGAAAAAAATATTTGTTTGTTACTGCTAATTTCAGTGATTTTGTGGAGGTGCTGACTCAGCTGCACTGGCCAATAGTGTCTCCCCCAACACAGACCCTGTCTCCACCAGCTAATGCTCAAGATCTCAGCAACCAACTGGATCTGCTGGTCTCTCAGCTCATCTCGCTGCAATCAACGTATCCTCTGTGCTACACACACACACACACACACACACACACAAACAAACTACAATCTACATCAACCACCACTGCATGGTCAACCGGTTCACACAGCCCCTCACATTTTTTGTGAATATTTAATTATAAAAACAATAACAGCACTGAAGATATGACACTTTGATACAAGGTAAAGTAGTCAGTCCACAGCTTGTTTAACAGTGGAAATATGCTGTGCCTTCAAAATAACTCAGCCATTAATGTAGTAACCGCTGGAAACAAAAGTGACTACACCCATAATTAAAAATGGACAAATTGTGCCCAAAGTGTCAATATTGACAATGTGTGGCCACCATTATTTCCCATCACTGACTTAACTCTCTTGGGCATGAAGTTCCCTTCACAGATTGCCACTGGAATTCTCTTCCACGCCTCAGTGACAACAACACAGAGCTTTTGGATGGTAAAAACCTTGTGCTCCTCCACAGATGCTGAATAGGGTTTAGGTCTGAAGACATGTTTGACCTTTACCCTCAGTTTGTGTAGAAAATCAGTGTTTGGAGTCGTTATAATGTTGGAATTGCCCTGCCCTGTAGCTCAGGATACTCTGTATACTTCAGTATATTATACAGTATACAGTACATTTTGGCATTCTTGGTTCCCTCAACAAACTGTAGCTCCCCAAAGCCAACAGCACTCATGCAGCACCACACCATAACATTCCCACCACCATTCTTGATTGTGGGCACTTGACGCTTGTCTTTGTACTCCTTACCTGATTGCCGCCACAAATGTTTGAAACCATCTGAACCAAACAGGTTTATCTTGGTCTCTTCAGACCACAAGACATAGTTCCAGTAATTCATGTCCTTAGTCTGCTTGCCTTCAGAAAACTGTTTGTTGTTGTTGTTTCTTGTGCATCATCTTTAGAAGATGCTTTCTTCTGGGACGACAGCCCTGCAGACCAGTTTGATACAGTGTACGGTGTATGTTCTGAGCACTGACAGGCCGACCCCCACCACTTTAACCTCTGCAGCAAAGCTGGCAGCACTCCTACAGCTATTTTCAATAGCAAACCTCTGGACATAACACTGAGCATGTGCACTCAACTTATTTAGTCGACCATGGCGTGTCCTGTTCTGAGTGGAACCTGTCCTGTTAAACTGCTGTATGTTCTTTGCCATCGTCCTGCAGCACAATTTCAGGGTTTTAACTTCTTATAGCCTAGGCCATTGTCATGTAGAGCAACAATTCTTTTTTTCAGATCCTTAGAGAGTTCTTTGCCATGAGGTGCCATGGTAAACTTCCAGTGTTGAACTTCGAGAACGTGTGAGAGCGACAGTGTCTAACGCAAAATGGCTAAATGGTCAGAATTTAGCAATTTTTAATTAGGGTGTCACTTTTTGTTGCAAGTGGTTTAGACATTAATGGCTGTGTGTTGGCTTATTTTGATGCCACAGCAAATTTACACTGTTATACAAGCTGTAGACGGACTACTGTACATTGTGTCAAAGTGTCATATCTTCAATGGTGTTCTATGAAAAGCTATAATGAAATAGTTATTAAAATCAAATGGGTGTACTTAGTTCTCGTGAGATACCGTATATATTTAGGTGCTATATCTCTTGTTAAGTCCTGAGCATGTAAGACAACGGCATCGGAGTTCTTGCCTTAACACATCTCAGTGATGACCTTATCTCAGAGAAGAAGGAGATGCCCACCCGTCCTGGCCAGCCTCAAATACCCCCACTCTCACTGCCTGTTCAGATCATGCTACAGCCTCTCAGCAAGAGATTTAGATACCATTTCACCGGGAACCGGCAGACGAACTCGCTAAGCAAGGTAAGCAAGTCAAAAAACAAAGTTACTGGATTCTGAAAATGAAGCAGTATAGTACATGCAAGTACAGTGTTCCCTTGTTTATCGCGTTCCAGGACCACCCACGATACTATATTTATATATTTTTTTAAAGTATTTATACTCAATTTTAGTCGTAGAACTTGAAGAACGTTTGGGTAACATCGTAGGGCTTGAATGAATTCAGCCTATAATGAAACTTTCACAAACAGCGAACACAACAGCACAGATAAAAACTCATGTCGGCAAGTAGAGACTCAGACTCTAGTGTTACTTATTGTTTTTGGTGAGTATTCATCCGCCGAGTAAATACGCTATTGTAGTGTTTTTAACTGGTGAATAATCAAGCAACACGCTGAAGTAATGGAACGTTCTCTTTACTTAACACATCATACATCACTCTCGTATCACAC
>JAVSBV010000059.1:2547141-2561732 GCA_033117975.1 Parotocinclus spilosoma
GCTTTTCTTTCAAAAATAAGGAAATTTCTAAGTGACCCCAAACTTTTGAACGGTAGTGTATATATATATATATATATTTACACACACAGCAAAGCTCAGGCACATTGTGTAAGACCATGGAGCAATTAAAAATCAGGCATTTGGAAACAAATTTGCTCTAGAATTCTTAAAGGCTTTATTATTCAGAAGCTCACTGGACGCATCACTCTGATTTAAAGGCTCACTCGTTCTATGTTTCTGATTGTTTTCTGAAGCTCTTTGGCTCGATGTTTCAGATTGAGAAGTTTATTGGCCATTTGATTCAAATTTAAATCATTCATTTAGAGGCTCATTGGTTCTTTGATTCAGAGTCAAATGCGTATTATCCCTATGATTCTGAGCCACGTTTTCTTTCCCTTTATGCTTCAGATTCATAAATTAATTGGCTGTATGGTTCTGTTTCGAAAGCATAGTCTTTATGGTTAAAACCAATAACTTTTCAGTATAATTATAGATTCAGATTCACTGGCCCTGTGAATTCGATTCAAAAGATTGTTGGCTTTGTTTCCTTGATTCAGAAGACAATTGGCTCAGTGATTATGATTCAGAAGCTTATTAGATTTATGATTCAGAAACTCAGTGGTATTACGAATTACAATCAGAAACTCACTGGCCGTTATTTAGATTAGGCAACTCATTAGCTCTATAATTTAGATTCAGAACCTCATATTGGCTTACCTGAGAATGGGACACCAGCCAAAGGTATCTGGCCCATGCTATAATTAACCAGTCCTCTAACGGGCAGATTAGCACAGTGGTATTTCATTGGTTTTTGATTTCCTTCATGTTTTTTGGCATAGTTCTACATACCACTTCCACACACACACCCCAACATGTCCTTCTTATAAAAATAAAAAATACCATAAAGCACAATATATGTTTGGTCAGGTTGTTGTAAATCCATAATCCATGTTTTGCTCAGTAGCTCTGACAACTGTAGAAACACAACAGTTTACATATCATATCTATTTTTGAATGCGTTTTAAAATATTATATATGGATGTTTGGATGACTTTTTAAGTCATATACACCTGTTTAATAGCTTATTTTCCTAAGGGTCCAGATGTCATCTGTCACAAGTTATTACAGCTGTCAAGCAAGCACACAGCAGTTTGTCATTTAAGGGAAAGCGTGACCTAGGTAGCACAACTATTCTGAAACCCCACACAGATAAAGTCATGACAGCAAGCTGTGTACAAGAGATGTACAAATGTATACAAAAACTCAAATGTGACCATATTTTGTAATGGGGAAGATGTTTTGAAGAGAAGCTGTGTTGAAAAAGCTCCCAGTTTAATTTATCACAATATATGGTCAGTGTGCTTTAGCTAATGTATTTTGTCAAGTCAAAACAATTTGTATTTTATAAAACCCCTAATTTTTAACACCAGTTAAGATTGTGTGGTAAAAAAAAAACTCTGTTTAGCACATCATTTGGAAACATTTGAGTAATTAAAAGTAAGTCCAGCTATGTGCCCACTGGAGTTTCACTGAAGTTTTAACCCCACTTCCTGTTCAGAGGGGGTTTCTGGGATTTACAGGTAAGCATGCAACTTGAAGGGGCCAACAGTTCATTACAGTGCTAGAGAATGATTTCCTATGTAACCACCCATTCCTAATAAATTTCCAGTTGTGAACGTGTGATGCCCAACCCGGATGGAAGGTACAGCTGGGACTCCAAACCTGGCATCTACAGTGTTTGGCTAGCAATTTATTACTGCACTATAAACACGCCTGAGGGTAACAGTAACTAAATACTCAGGGAGTTGATGTCAAATGATCTCTCATTTCTCGATTAACATCCTTGCATCTGAATGACAATGTAATCAAGACAGCTAGAGCTGATTTAAAATTAAGACCAAGACCGCGAATGGCCGAGATCAGATTAAGATTAAGATTTTTCTCCCTCATACAAGAATAAAAAAGGGAAAATGGAAAAAAAAAAAAAAAAAAAACTGTACTTCACTTTACAGTCATTATACATTATGCAACTATGAATAGAAATTATATATTTAATAAAAGATTTTGTACAATCTAACAAAATTATAAGTAGACCAAAGTATTGGTAATTATTATTGTACAGGCTGGGTCAAAAGTCACAGGACAACCTTTTATTTCAGAAACAAAAGTTGTAAGATGAATGGAAAATGATATCTAGGAATACTCCAGTAAGTAATGGGTGAGGAAGCCTATCTTTTAGGTGGTCATGTAGCATATCAAAGACCAGAATTAGCTCAGGAATTGTTGCCGTAATATCACTAACACAGAAAGTTCAAAACCTTTGTTATTTGTCACAGGTAACTGAAGATGGAACTAACTGATTTTGATGTCCGGGGAATGCAGTTGCCGTGTCATAGCCCTAAACTTCAACAACCGACACGCAGAAAGGCCACCAATTTCACACAGCACTGTTGCATCCCTCATTTCAAAGTTCTGAGAAATTGCGACTGTCCATTTCAAGCGATGTCGTGATCGTCCAAAGACCACTACTGACAAAGAATCCTCAACATTGGTTTTGGCAGACTTTGCAAAAAGTCCACGACCCAGCACACCCCATGTATTGTCTCTTTTAACTCACCCTGTATTATAATCGTAGTCAAACTAAGGCAATGTAAAATTCGGAAGTAAGTGATCGTGACGCATCAGTTTCCTATTTAACTTAATCAAAAGTCACCATTTATAGTTACTAGAATATAGCAACATCCATTCCAATATTAATCATTCCAGATTTTGCAGACATGGTAAAGCAACAAGGCAAAAATGCACACTTAGAATCTTAACTTGAGACTACTCAAAATAAAACACGTTCGTTGATTGGCATGTGAACGAGTAGAGAAATAACTAGTTTTTCTGGATTAGCGAAGCTGAGCACATTATTTTTAGGCATGTAGAGAAATTCCAATTTTATTCTATTTAAAAGGATAGTTGATATTCAATAATGATAGAAAAAAAAGTTATGTTACTTGAGACAGCCGTATTGGACTGAGATCTCTTTGTGGTTTTGACACCACACTCAAGTACTACAACACTACTGCTCACAACTGGCCACTTAAACCACACATACAATATTGCAAGTCTGATTGCAGCCTGTTTCTGAGACTATTCTGGTCTTCTCTGATATGCTACATGACCACCTTCCCACTGGAAAAAGCTGGTAACTTTCAAGATGTTCTGGACTGCCTAAAAGACAGGCCACCTTCACCCATTACTTGCTGGGGTATTCAGATATGTCATTGTTTAACTTAAACTTAAACTATTATGTGACTTTGGTAATGTAGAGTCACCATTTTACAGAATGTAATGTGGACATTAAAAGGTTTGGTGATGAAGCATAACATGCACGGTCCAGAGTTGGATCAAGTAGGTACGAAAAAGCAATTGAATGTGTATTTAATATTTTTCAGAAAGTATTGTGCTTTCTGGGCATAAAGGCAGTGGAGTCAGTGTTGCATTTCATTTAGGTAAGTAATATAATCAACTGTCCTTAGAGCAAATGTTAAACAGATTTTTATTGACAGAAGAACTGTGAAACAATACACAAACAATCAAGTGGCAAAACTGGCTTCTTGTAAGCCTTTGCATGGCAATCAGATTTATTGAACTACAGACTCTCTGTTATACAAAATTGCACCACTTTAATTAAGGCTTGTAAGTTTACATTTGGCCACCCATTCCACCCCCTACCCCCCAAAAAACTGTTTTTTACTATTTCAAATACAGTACTGAGGTTCCCTCTCTCATATATTTTCTTTACTTACTACCAGTACTGCAACAGTTGTTTAAAGGATCAACAGAAAACGTCCACATGAACCTGTACCCATCGGTGGTTCAGCTTTGCCTAACAGTTATGCTTATCACGTTGTTTTTTAACAGAGTGAAACCCAATAACGCATGCATAAAGCATTCAAAGTATATATAGCTGTACAAAGCAGAAGTCTGATGCTGGGAAGGACACCGAATGTGGTTGCAGATAGTTCAGAGCTGCTCTGCAGCTGAGCTCAGCCAGCGCTTTGCGTTGGTGCAGCGCACGGTACATCTTAGATGTTATGAATGCTTTATAAATGCCTCATTGCACTTCTTTCAATAGGGTCTTTTTTTAAATTGTTTCCTTTTCGCCCCGTATGAGGTCCATACCCAGCGTTCACGCTACAGTTATCCTCACAGGAACACAGATAGAAAACAGCTCAAACCAAGACTTAGAAAAATCAAACGGTCACTAACAAACATTTTTTTTCCTTTACTGACAGGAAGCAAGATCTGTTTTTCCTATTCTTGGTTGATCAGTTGCACTAGCAGGCAAGAGGAAAGTTTGGGGATTTTCAGACCTTCCGAGCAAGTCTGCTAATTGCAATGCAGAAACTGAATACGCTTTGTGTTAAAAATCCAAATTTTAAATATATGCGTCCTTATAGTAAAGGATATTCTGTAACAGGGGAGTTGCACCTGATGAAAGCTCACAAGTGGCGCACAGCTGTTCTACTGCAATCGTCCAAGGTGACGCTTGACGCTGACCGTCATTTTCACCACCTCCTTGACCCTCCCTTTTCCCCTCTAACTGTACAAATGTCTTTGTAAACAAGAAAAAGAAACCTGACATGAGAGATGGAGTAACAGTATTTTTTTTGTCAAATTTACCTGAAAGAGAAACAAAAGAACTAAACACATAATCAAAGGCATTTGAGGCTAAGAACAACATGATACTGACTGAGAAATCATTATATTTTTTTTAACTCTTTACAAGTACATCACAGGTATCCACAGGTTTTTCTAAAGATAAAACTCGTATCAATAGTTCTTGCAACATAACCATCTTGGCATAGTGAAATCTAGTAATGTTTAAAAAAAAGAGGAAATGCTATAAAGGAAATGAAATTGGGATGAAAATAAAAGCGAAACAAACAAAAGATTACAAATATCAAACAAAAAGAAATGCACAGAAACCAAGGAGCAAAGTAAGCTGTATGAAATGGACTATATAGGTGTCTTTGGACTTCCTCGCGTCTCTGGCTAAAATAGTGGTGCTTATAAATATCGCATCATTGTAATTGCCATGGCAACGTGCACAGTCAGGTTCGACACACGCTCCTTACATTTCCAACGGTGGCTGTCTCCGTTAGCAATAACACTGTGTGTAGGCTCGGTGTTTTTAAAATTCGTTTCGGTTTTTATTCATTTCTCCATGTCATTATTTCTCCTATTTCTGTTGCATACAGTTAGAATATATATTTCTATATTTATAAGTAAAAATCTTTCTTGCGACTCTTGGAAAGTGATGACGGTTATTATCTATGTGCAAAAAACTAGTATGATACTGTAGCATTGAATCTGTTGGTTGATTGGTTTCTTTAAAGGGGCATCACCACACAGGAAAGTCCACTCGATGTTAGGTTTTAGTAACGTCGGAATGCTGGCACTGCTGAGAGACACAGCAGCAAATCAGACCTAGACAGAGTGGAAAGAGGAAGAAAGAACAGTAAGAGAAAGAGAAAGTTTATACTATTTTTTATAATAGCTAAAGATTAAAGCCTAATCAAGCCTAAGCCCTAATGGCCTCATATGAAGTATTCTCACATTTTAGGACAGACTTTTTTTATTGCTCGTTTCGCGGATCCGCCGAAGATCACATTTGAATAAAAAAAAAACAAAAAAACATTTCTGGTATTTCGCGGATCCGCCAGAGTACCAAAGTTTGAAATAAAAAAAAAGCTTTAGCTTTTTCTGCCCTCCGGTAGAGAGCCAACTGTTTTGTTCTGTCCATTTAATTTTTTTTCCAGATTCACTTAAATAAATAAATAAACTGCTAAAAAATAAAGATTTATTTTCATTTTTTTCCTCCCTCCTCACTAGATTCTAAAGTAAGGACATCCGAGGAACAAGCAATTTAAAAAGTCTGGCCTTAACCGGAATGATTAAGTCAGCCGGTGACCCTGAATTTGTCTCTCAGAACAAACTCTTTTGCAGTTCTTACCTGGCTCATAGCGACAGAACATCTGTGTATTAAAGCAGCTGGCAGGTGGACCTTTTGCGTGCTTTCCCGGGTACTGGGGTTTTCCTGTTGATTTGCCGGACCAGGTCATAGAAGATCTATAAAACAGAAAGCACAGAGAATGAAACCACAGACGGTGAATGAGAGGCCATAAAAAGAGCGTCTGGGTTTCATTTGGTACGAATTTCAGCTTTAACATCATCCGTGGCACTCGGGTGGTGCAGCAGTTTAATACACTAGTCCATCACATCAGCGATCCAGATTGAAGTCCCATTGGTGAGTTTAAGCAGACACAGTTAGTAGTGTCTGCAGATTGAGGGCAGTCGTCGGCTCATGCATCCCACCCCAGTGCCTATTACACACAAGGCTGGATATCGAAATCAAATTCAGATCCATGCACTTTTTTCATGTTTTTCCATTCCACTCATCAGTTTCTACTTTTTAAAATTTTATGCTTCAAATACACAGCCATGATTAGTGCAAATTTACATCTAAAATCAGGCACCCATCTCCCTGGACTGGTGTGTCATGTGATCATGTAGGTTTCTTTTTACACGCTTAGATAGAACATTAGTAAAAGATAAGTGGACACTCAAAAGCTCAGAAGTTTAGCTCTTCTTTGAGAAAAAACGAAAGGCTAAATGCAATGTGTGTTTAAATATGTTTCTAAAATAGTTTACACATTCAATATGGCAAAGCATGCAAGGCACCAGCATGGTACTTAACTTCAGCAGTACCCTGTTCTAGCCCGAACTCTGCATTAGCCAGGATCAATACTTAATGTAAAGTTTAACGTTTAATATGCCAAGGCAATGACTTAGGAACATCACACTTCTCTCAGGTATTACTGGTGATAAGTACTATATACTGCTAAAATGGCAAACCTGTGACCCAAAAGGATTAGATTAAATTAATACAAGTAATACAAGACTGGAATGAAATACAAGATGTTAATACAGTAATACAGGACAATACAAGAAAACTCACTGCAGTGGAACCTCCGAACCTGAACGCCTCCTAAATCGTACAATTTGGACATTAAACAGCTCGTTTGAGGTTTTTTTGCCCATTAAAGAATTTGAACAAGAATTCTGATTTCGCACCTTAAATAAAATTACGGGTGTGAATAGTGTATCCAGTCCAGTCGGTGGCGATAATGCACCAACATGACATGCCAGTCTCCATAAAACTCAAAAAGAATTCCAAGGTTCCACTGTATTTTCACTTTAAATCATGTTCATTATTTCAGCCCTTATGACAGAGTAGCAATTCGTTCCCATGTCACTACTTTAAGTTACATTAAGCTTTATAGGTTTAAATGGGAAGAATAAATCTTAATTTAAAAATGATTATTTTTCAAGTTAAAAAAAAAAAATTAAAAATATTGTTTATACTTAAACATGTGGTACATGTTTTTACCAATTTTGGAATCAAACTTGAAATCGATAAGAACTGGAATCGATAAACAGAAGTGGAATCAAAATCGGAATCGCTAAAATGTAAACGATAGCCAAATCTAATCACACATCATCTGCTTTAAATCTAGCCTTGTGGTCTTGCTCCAAAAAAATCTAATTGCAAAACTTGTTTCCGATCACCTGTACACATCCAGAGTGCAGCTTTGTAAGCATGCCAGTTGTGTTTGGCATGGTGTTAAAAGGAATAAGTGGCAAAACCATTCCTGCAGATGACAGCAACGGGGAGCCAAAACTCACACTCAGCACAGGCAAATCATTCAGGCTGTGAAGAGCTGCTTCAAAAGCCCATCTGTTCAAGGTAAACAGGAAAAATACCATCCAAACCATGAATATAAGAATAATGTTCACTCACCAATCTCTATTAGGTACACCTCCATGTTTCTACACTCATTGTGCATTTTATCAGTTCCACTTACCATATACAGTCGAGTCTGGTTAATTGGACCACTGGTTAATGGAACCGGCCGCTTATTCAGACAAAATCCTAAAGTACCGAAACAAATCCTATTATATATGTGTAATGTTATCCGCTTGTTTGGACCACAACTCCGCTAATCGGACCAAAGAACGTGAGGAAAAGAAGCAACAAGTCGCCACCTGGTGGATGCAAAGAGGATCAGCGATTTATGGGAGGATTTTTGGGATCCTCGGGAGAATTTATGCTTTTATCAGAGGTCAGGAAATCCAAAAAGTTGTGTTGGTAAAAGCGAAACCAGCGGGAGGTGAACACGCCCACCACTTTCTTGATTTTGTTCAAGTGTAGTCCGTCAAGAGAACGCGTCAGATCACACTGGATAAGTTGTTCAAACGTTGACCGGATTTTAGTAAGAACTTTTTTTACAGTATTATGCTTTGCCTGCTGAGAACCTATACGTTGTTTTGTAGATCGTTTCGAAAAACTTGTTTGCAAATTTATTTTTCAATTAAAAAAGTTCGTAAGCAACAGTATTTCTTGTTTGTACGTTCGCTATGCATGTAAATCTTACAATTAAGGTTTAATAAACATTTAATATGTTACATAGCACGTCCCGTCTTGTAACATAGGGAATGATCGTTTAATCAGACCAGCCGGTTAATTGGACCAAAACGATCGCGTCTCGATGTGGTCGGATTAACCGTAATCGACTGTATTACAAACATGCAAAAATATCCAAATTAACAAGAGAGTGAATGTTTATATAGTTTAGGTTAGAGACAAAAATACAGCAGGAGTACTGTATATAATAGTACAGGCATACACTTACAAATGCTATTTACAGTTTGTTATAAATAACTAATGGAATGTCATACACACAGACAAAAGTAACTTATGCAAAAACTTTAAACACATCAAGAAAATGTGATAAGTCTTTAGTCCAAATGTGAGCTAACAAGCAAGTGAGCACATAACCGGTAACACAAATGTACACACAAACATGCCAGTGATGGATTTCTGCCTTTTAACTCTTAATTCCTGCCTCTGGTTTTGTATCCCCAATGTTGTTTGGTTGTTGAGCCTGAAAGACTGATTTAAAAGACAGATTTTTATGTCCTATTATAATATAACACGTTGGTTAATGCAGTAAATGGACGTTGGTTGGATGTATGTTAAGTGACGCACACCTGTATGTAAATGTAAAATGTTTAGGCCTTTAAGGTTTGTGCCCCAGATTACTTTCAGCAATTAAACAAAGAAACACAAATCAGTGCAAATATTGGTCAAATATTGGTGCAACAGCTTCAACGCAGGAACAAGGTTAACACAACAACATTTCAGGTTACATTCTGTGTCAGTTGCCATGTTCTGCCCAGGTCAGTGTATATTTAGTCTACTGTCCACCTACCCTCGGAAGCGCTTGAATATTGTTTAGCTACCCTAGCTGAACCTACTTCTCAGCAACTGAATATTAGATAGATCAGGTTTTAATTTAGACTATATACTCTGCTTATGCTTGATGTTTTAAGTTAGCAGATACTTTGATAAGAACAGTTTAATATGAACTGTTTACTGAAGATTAATGAATGAATGAAACTAAATGCATTTGTATTATCATAAGCACATTTTAAGTGCTTTCATGTGCCCAGTGGGCCTCTGGTGCCCTGTACTTTGGCAGGTTTGCTCCACTACCACCTGAGATCCAGGTGCAATCATCTGGTCTTAAAAACCTTTAATTAAGGCCATCGATCATCATAAGTGTATGCATGGCTAGTCAGCAAGATTGCTAATTAACATTTTGCAAAAAGCCGAATCTCATTCCCTTTTGCTAGAACTCAGAGTAGCTTATCTTACAGTCAATCTTTACTGCAACTTATTTCTACAAAATATATTTTCAGTACAGAATTTTTTTTGTGCTGCACTGTAAAATCTTTATTATCCTGGTTCGCGGTTCGCGGTTTGTGACGGAGCATGAGGTGATACTCCAGATGTCCTTGGAAAATGTACTTGGGTTAGGGTTAATAAATAAATTAATTTTTGAAAATTTAAAATCTTCATGTGTAAAGTACTTTTTAGACTGTTCATGAGTTTGTTTTAATAAAAATGCGTCAGTGTTTTATGTTTTTGTTTTTAACAATTAGTTTTTAACTATAGTTAAAGCTGAAACTATTATATCTTGGTTAAAGGCAGCAGATGCCAGGAGCAGGGAGTCCAAACTGGTAAATTAAACACACATGTTGAATTAGGTTAATTCATTGCCTGCCCTTACATCAACTGATGCTAATTTAAACATATGCAGCACTACTAGTGTTATCAAGACAAAAACACTACAATATGTTATAATGCAAGTTTAAGTTTGTTAGTCACACTACTGGCACAGAAAAAGAACCAAGACCACAAGGTTGTGTCCTGTGACAAAAAAATAGCATCAAAGAGAATACAGCCAGCACATCTAAAAAGATGTGAGCATCAAACATGTGCATTTAAAGGATAGACCTATAGAGTGAGCTAGTGAAATATGGCTACTGTTTACAAGTGCTTATCATGCATGAGTTCTTGTGATGAGATTCAGAGGTGGTGCTTGGAGGTGTTGGTTTGATAACGGGTGTTTTCTGTTGTCTACAAAGTTTAGAAACCACTGCTCTATTAGCTTAATATTTGACAATAATACCTTACATGGGGTTGCAAGGTGATACAGTGGTCAACACTGTTACCTCACACCTCAGCAGCTGTCAGTGGGTTTACTCCGGTTTCCTCGCACATTCAAAAAACGTGTGCTAGGTTAATTGGTGTTTCCAAAGTTGCCTTACGATGTGAGTGTGTGTATCCCTCTGATGGATTGGTTCCCTGTCTATGGTTGTTCTTGCCTTGTGCGTTGTACCACCAGCTAGGTACTGGCTTTCCTATGTCCTAGAATAGTATTATGCAGATAAGAAAAATATCTTTTCTGCTATACATATCGATTTAATGCTGCATTGCTGCAACGTGGCATTTAAGATTTCGTTTTGGAACGTGAATTGTGGCTTCAGATGACATTACACAATGCCTTAATGCAGACTGTAACAACAGCTGTGACTCGTAGATCATACATGATCTGAATTAAAATCAAAGTCCTTAATATTCAGCCTTGTGTTTTCATGGGTAGGTTTATGACTGCTCTGTTGATGCTCCAATTTTGCTTCTACTACATATTTGCACACACGGGCCCTCTACTAATATGTGGCTGATTTTTCAAAACATCTGAATACAAACTGATTCCCAGTCCCCAAAATTAAGCTGAGTGATGTGATTTGCTTTTTTTTTTTCTCTTCAAGGGAATTCAGCCACTGGAAAGTGAATAGCTTGGCTACAGAGAAGAGAGACTTTTTTAAGGCCCCACTGCATTTGTCTCCCGAGTTCCTACGCAACCTGAGGCTGCTAGGAAGACGGCCAACTTTGCAACAAATCCATGAAAACCTGATCAAAAAATATGGGACCCACTTCTTGGTAGCAGCTACACTTGGAGGTAAGCTGGTACACTGGGAAACAGGTTCACACGTACTGATCACCACTAGCAAGTTCTTTTTTAATTTCTTTTCAGAAGTGTATATTTAATATCAGAAATTTCACTACACTGCATCTCCATGGTACGTTATTTGCCTATATCAGAGAGAAACATTTTTTGTTTTTAGAACACTTCTCAACCAATCAGATTTTGAGGTCGGAACTAACTGTTGTATAAATATGTATATGTGTATATATACATATACACACAGATATAGATATAGATATATATATATATATATATATATATATATATATATATACACTCATCTGGAAAGAACGTCCCTGTAGTAAGTTGGGTGATTGTGAGTAGGTAAATGATGATGGATTGTTTTAGTGTCTGATTTTTTTTTTTCTTTGTTGTTTTTCTTACACGGGCCTAGTGCTTCAAGAAAAGGCTTCATACTCTAAAAAAAAACCTCGCTATTTACTGTATAGAAAAAATAGGTTTGCCTTTGCTTGGCTGCTAAAACACAAACATGCAAGCATCATTGTCTGTGAGGCCAAACCACTGATGTTGGACAATAAGCCCTGGATTACTGTTGAAATTCCAGTTTAGCTTGAGAGTGTTTATGGAGTTATAGTCAGAACACTATTCAAGCAAGTCATGTTGACATTTTGTTTACAATTCTAGTCATTTACTTTAATTGCAGGGCACCAATTGCTTTTGTTTGTCTGTTTAAAAATGTATTTAAGAAATGAATTGTGAATTGCTTTACGTTGTTTACACTTTAGTAAATAGAAAATCATAAGAAAATCGAATCATGAACTCAGTATCATGAATCAAATTGAACTGTGTGTTGTTACTCCCCTACTATATAGTGTATATAGGTAATCGTGTAACATGATCGAATTGATAAAGGAATTCATAAATGAGCAACTTGATCAAGGAATATCACAACAGGTGGGAAATTTGAACTCTGAGTTCTTGTTAAACGTCCTCCAAAAGATGTTCCACTCCAAATACTATTACAATGTTTCTGTGGTATCTGAAATGATGACATCACTGTCCCAACACATATCTACTAGCCTATAAGATAAATACTGTTTGTATAACCCTGCTATGTTTGCACTGTTGTGTCATTGACTAATTGTAATAATACTGTCTTTTGGCTTTAATCTGTCCAGTCCCAGTAGGGCCATTACTAACCTCAGCAATATTAAATAAACCTTCTGTTTCTAAGATCTGGACACTAATTATGATGCTACTTATTGCTAGGTAAGTGTCATTGACGCTGCACTGACAAGAGAAATGAATGCAGTGGCAAACTTGTAGTGAATGCTGATAATTAACCAGTCAAGTGAGAATGGAAAGGAGGACGGGACTGCTGGCTGCATACCAATGAGTTTGGAACAAATGGTATGCATGTCTCCCTCAGAGAGAGAGAGAGAGAGAGACAGATAGTCAGTCAAAGAGCAAAGCAAGACGATATCTTGATGTGTCCTGGGATGGGGATGAATCAATATATACTTCTGTTAAGATCAGAAAGAAAATAAATCAGAACCAGCTTGCGAAGCATGCCTCACGTTCACAATTAAATTGAAATAAGCTAGTAGCCATTTTTCTTTGTTGTTTGAGATCCATGGAAAGCATGTCCCAAAGGTGAGTATTCAAACATAATTCCAAAACAAAAGAATATAAAAAGTGTTGTATATAATGTGTTGTGGAAACCAAACTTAGACATTGTGTGTTTATTTGATCATAGCTTGAAATGCTAAAGCTAACCAAAATACATCTGTTTACCTTGCCATAAGAACTTCAAGCCAGTCACTAAACATCACGTCTCAGAACGCATGTTTGATTTTGCAGTCTATCAGCACAGCTCAGCCGGATGATCAGGGGTTGCTGAAAAAACACCTTGCTTAGTTATGGTGGGAGCAAAGAAAACGTGTACTTGTTAGAGTTCCTGGAGAACGGAACTGGGAATCTTCTCTAATCCATATTTAATAAGGAGCTGACAGTCTGAGTCTGAGCTTGCGTGTTTTACTTTTTTCCATCACTTTAAACTAGTGTGTGGGTCTGGTGGAACTGCACTTGGACATTTTCTATTCTGTGTTAAATTTGCTGTCACTTCACATTGTGTTATATAAAGTGAATTCTCCAGTGTCTACCAGCATTTCTGTCTCTCTCACTGGGCTCTGTGCTCTCGTTTGAAGGCGAGGAGTCGCTCACCATCTTCCTGGACAAGCAGAAGCTCAGCAAGAAATCCGAGGTCAACGGAAACAGCTCAACTGTGTCCCTGGAAATCCTGCACCAGCTGGCTGCATCCTATTTCACAGACAGAGAGGGTACCCTTAGGAGGCTGCATCACCTACAGATAGCTACTTCAGCCATCAAGGTAAATAGTGGATGTTCTCATCCATTCAGTCTGACTCATGACTCCAAACACTTTTTTTTTTAGCTTTTCTTTTCCCTTCAGTACACAGTTTTGTCTGTCCTGGTGTTCAGGGATTTATTTTTTACCTGATCCTGCCACACGTTTGAATTTTATATTTCAGCACAGCTGTATAATGCAGGTAGGTGTGCTCCCTGAGCAAATAAGTTGCATGCATTCTTCTAGGTTACAGCTCTCAACTTGTAACAGTTCTAATGTCACTTAATGTCAATTTTTAGCTGTTCATTTAAGATCATTTTTCATGTGCAATTTGCATCATACAGTCAGTGTGTTGCTTGTGCTTTCTGTAGAATTTGACCTGCTGTTTCAAATATTCCCTGAAGTTTTCAATAAGTGAGGTCATTTTGCTGGGTGGTTAATATGTCTTGAATTTTTTAATAGTGTAATTTACCAAACAGACTAATATTATTCTGCTATTTTGTACATTTGGGACTGTGGTAGCCTAGCGGTTAAAGTACTGGACTATGGACCAGAAAGTCCAGGGTTCAAATTCCATCTTTGCAACAGTTGGGTCCCTGAGCAAACCCCTTAACCCACAATTGTAAGACTGTATGGGTTGTAAGTCGCTCTGGATAAGGACGTCTGCTAAATGCTGTTAATGTAAATGTACATCTTTATCGCTGCTCTGTACATTCCTTTACTCATAATTGTCAATCCAGTTTAATGTTAAACCCAGGTCCTAGTGTTTTTTTTTTTTTTTTTTTTTTTTTTTTCTTTTCTTTTTTTTCCATTCA
>JAVSBV010000059.1:2599704-2613250 GCA_033117975.1 Parotocinclus spilosoma
TCCTCCTCTACCACATTGCACTTATATCATGTACCACAGGTTTTTAGCTCTTGCTTGAAAGGTAATACTCTGTCTGTAAACATTTATCATTATTTTGATATGTGCTAGAATCCAGCTGTTAACTGAGTCCACCGAGTCTCATTATTGATGTGTTCAATTGGCCAGCAACTGGTGCTTATTCTGCATATCATGATAAAGCTTTGTGTGGACGTTTCAGCACACAGAAGTGACGACACTTTCAGGAATTTCTAGTTCTTTTGCTCTGTAAGAATCCAAAATTATTTCTATAGTCTAGTGACAGGCTGTGGTGCTATGGGCCAGAAGGTCCAGGGTCCTTTGCCAATTTACCACTGTTGGGGATTTCATTCCCCAATTTTTATAAGCAGTACATTTACATTCAATAATTTCGCTGATTCTCTTATAGTGACTTATACCTAATGCAACCTTATATGTAACATCTAAGCATTTGGGCATTAACGGCCTTGCTCAAGGGCCCAACAGTAACAGCTGGGTAGTACTGGGCTTGAACCCTGGTCATTGAGGTTCATAGTTCAGTATCCCTAATTGCTGAAAAACTACATATGTGGTATTTTAATCCTTAACCCTCTGGAAAGATTGCTGTTAAGAGGCATTCACAAATTCTGCATTAAGTCAATATGTGGGGACTTTGGTGGCCTATTGGTTAAGGTACTGAACTATGGGCCAGAAGGTCCAGGGTTCAAATCCCACCTGTGCCACAGTTGGGTCCTTGAGCAAGTCCCTCAATACACAGTTGCTTTCACAATTTCAGTTGTGAGATTGTATCAGATGTACGTCGCTCTGGATAAAAGCATCTGTTAGATGACAATGTAGTGTAGGTTTTTTGGGGTTTTTTTTTTGATACTGTACATTTGGTTTTATAACACTGTATCTTTAGTATTGAGGCAGCCCGTTTTGTTTTGTTTGTTTGTTTTAAACCCATGAGGAATGATTTATCATCAGTCTCCTATTTTCTAGTTCCAAACCCCATTTTTCCTCCCTTTCCCTTTACATTAACTTATTTTTAGATTCCTTGCTATTTTTTACCTCTCACTAATTTTCCCTGCTTTCTCAACTTTTGAATTCTGGACCTATATTGTTATTTCCCCATCCAACATACTATAACCTAGCCGTCCTCCATTCCTCTCCTGACTTCTCTCTGTCCGGTGTTGTGAGGGCTGTCTCCGTTCTGCTCTTTGCCCCTCTGTGAGGTGTCCTGCGTCTAGGCCGTGTTGATATGGAAGCCCGTGTGCTGTTGGCCTGTGTTGCAGACGAGCAGGAGAGCTCTGGTTCCATTATCTACACAGTGGAGCTGAAGCGTTATGGCGGCCCGCTGGGCATCACCATCTCAGGCACCGAGGAACCCTTCGATCCCATCATCATTTCCAGTCTAACCAAGTGTGGCCTGGCCGAGAGGTACCTGCACACAGATACACATTTCAAAATGTTATTATTTCCTTTTAGTGCCAGTTAACTTGTTTCCGATACACAGCAGAGTATTTTAATATTGGGTACCTGCCAAAACTGATATTATTTGAAATTAGTTTCATTTGTGCAATTCACTCATCAAGCATTTTTCAAAGAATAGAAAAAAGGTCATATATATATTCCGAACTACTGAATAAAGAATTAGAATTAGAATCTATCCTAACAAATCAACTGATGTATACTATTTACAGTGACTTATAGACTCCTTTTTTAACAAATAATTATATAAATACCTTATTTAGACAAACATTTCTGTTCACCACTTCTAATTAGTAAGCTCTGCTTTTTTACCAATACTCACTCATAATGTACATACATTTCTGGATTCACCATGGACAAACAGTAGCAGTAGAATGGGTTGTACTGATACCCCGGTGACTCTCAAGTTGACACATTTATTGGATTTAGCTTCCAACAAGTCAGTTCATCAACTTTCCTCCCTTCTGTCTTTAAAGTCTACAGAGAATTCTGGCTGGCATTAACCTTGACCTGAACATAATCAGACACCTTGAAAATGCAATGGAATTCAAAAAGCTAGCCAGGGCATATTGCCTAAAATCAGAAGCCAACAACACAGCAATGTTCCAAAAAGTAGTTGGAAGCCCTTTTAATCGAACAAAAGCTGTTGTATCAGCAAAGACAGGGGCAAACTTTCCATGTTTTGGATGTAATATTTGGGGTTTTCACAAACAGTATCTGTATATTTAATCGTAATATCTAAAGGTGTTTGGCCTTTAGCTGCAGAGTTTGTATAGTAGTGATATTCATGAAAAACCAGAATAAACCCAAATACGGTTCTAGCCCACTATCTTGACTCCCAGTATAACGTACATTGCTTGTAGCACTGCTAATTTGGCAGATTCTTTTATAGTGACTTATACCTAATGCAAGCATTTGGGCATTAACGGCTTTGCTCAAGGGCCCAACAGTGACAGCTGGGTCAATGCTGGACTTAAACCCTGGTCATTCAGGTACAGAGTTTTTTAGGTTCAAATCCCATCTCTGCCACAGTTCAGGATCCCTGAGCAAGACCCTTAACCCACAATTGCTTGCACTGTAAGACTGTATTAGTTGGAAGGATAATGTTTTGAAAGGTATATTACCTTACTCTTCACTTCACTCAGTGCATCTTTTCCAATTATATTTATTTTATTTAGTGGTTCAGTACAATTCAGTGGTTGTTTTTATTGTATATTAAGACATCGAATACAAGAATTAACATGCTGTGTGACAGCAGAAGGCATTTTTCCCTTTTAATTTATGCGCAGGCACTTACATCAAGGGACATTTGCTAGTGCACACAGTAATGCACGGCAGGAAATGCATGGGCGATAGGTATATTGGATCTGAATGCAAACACGCACAGACAGACGTGAGGAGGTTTTAGAAGGCAGAGGGTCTAAACTAAACCAAATACACAGGTACCATGCCAGTAGGTGCAGCAGATACCATACTGGACTATCAACTGGATAGGTTGACATTCCAATATAGCCAAGCTGTTACAGTTGGGCACTTTAGCATGCCTTTTGCCTACATTACTTGGATTGTATAGTGTATAAGGTTTCATATGACTTGTTTTAAAAGTTGTGAATGTAAATTTAAAGTTCTGCTCAAACTGTGATGTGCTGCACTGTTATGCTAAGAACAATAAACGTAGGAACGTTAATTGGACTAGGTTGAAATGTTCCCATAAAAGATCATGGAATTAGACCACTGCCACTATTTTCTGGAACAAGTATTTGGATAGTGGGGTTCAACTTGATGCCACAAATAAATACACTGCTCACAAAAATAAGGGGATATTTCAAAATGAAATATACCCTAATGAAATATCCCCTAATATTTGTGAGCAGTGTACATTGTTGCAGTTGTTTTATTACTGACACTCCCCACTATCTGAATGTGCTTTTTTTCGGGAAATAGTTCAGATAATCAATATTCAGATAATAGGAGCCTTTTATTTCCGTATTTCCCTATAATATTTGTTGTTTCCTATGAGGAAATCCTTGTTCCTCTGTATTCAGCATTCTTCATACTTTAAAGAAGTAATTCTTGTATTATAGTGGTCCAAGGCACTAGACCTTCTGGATTGAGGACCTTAAACCTTCTGAACTAGATGTACCTGTCCGTTATTTGCAGATTGGGCAAGGCTTTGCCATTGTAAGGTCTTGGTTATCACATGTACCACCATTTGCCTGCACACTTCTTGCACTTCTATACACCAGTTATTTGTACAGTATAAATATAGAAACAATAAACTGATAAATAATTACAGAATAAAATGAAATGGGATGGAAGGTGCAGGTAGAGGTCAGAATCCATTCAAAACAACACCTAGCTTAGTTCATTTTCAGATCACCATTTGTTATAGTGCATCGCTGGTTTAGGTAGTAGGTTAGGTGATTCACTTATTAGATCACAGGAGTTTGGATAGCAGGGATCAGCAACACTATGTTACTCTGATGTCATACATAGAAAACAGTTACTGTAGGCACTGTATTGGATGACAGGTGGCTCATGCAGTCCATGCACAAGTTGCATACGTATGTAAAGTCAGTAAACTTAAGGAATAATTTGATTGCTTCATGATGTCTGTTGTTAAATGCTCTGTGTAAGTAGGAGGCTAACTAAGCCGCATGTTCTTTGTAGGACGGGGGCGATCCATGTTGGAGACCGCATACTAGCCATTAATAATAACAGTCTAAAGGGGAAGCCACTGAGCGAAGCTATCCACCTGCTGCAGATGGCTGGGGAATCCGTTACTCTAAAGATCAAGAAACAAGGAGAGTGTGAGTAACCGAAAACTTTTGGTTTTGTGCATTCATCTCTGTCAGGTTCATACAGTTGCAGATGGCATCTATTCTGTTTTATGAGTCAGATTTCCATTTTATGTTGCTGTAAAAAGGATTTACTAGTGGTATCTGGGCATATTATATTTGTAAGTAGTATTTTAGTACAGATGTGTGCCGTTTAATAGGCGCATTACTTTCTGTGAAACTGTACGTGAAACGAAATGGATGTTGACCTGGCATTACAATAGTCACATGGTGTTATAATACTGTAATGCAAATATAAAGGGTATTTTCACAAAATAACAGTGTATAAACAATACATGAATGCATCAGAAATGCTGCTGATAACATGAGTGCATAGCTACCATTTGCACAGAATCCCTAATAGCACCACATTTTTTACTTATGGAAATTCACAATAATTATAGAAAACACAGAATATAAACTACCCCCAGCTTAAGATTTGTTTACAGCTGTATGTTAGTTTAACACTTGCAGTCCTTTTGATGCCATATCCATATGGCATTGCGCTACAAAATCTGTTATCACATAACATCATAAACATAACATCTGTTTAGTGTGATTTCAGTATTTGATCAAATGTTATTGATAATTTCACTTTGACATGTAATTTTTCTTTTTGCTGTTGAAAATAGAAGTACTCAATTATAACTATTTTATCCTTTAAACAAACTTACTGCACAGAAATATTTTGTGCCTTTTAAAAAGTCCAGGCTGTTGAAAATTGAAGTTCTTAAATATAGCTATTTTTTATCAGAGTTACGTCAGTGTTTAAGTCACTGTTGAAATTAGAGCTGCCAAAGTTGACACAATAATCGTTTAAACTAAAGAAAATGTGACTGTAATTATTGAACATTATAAATGCATCATAAATATAAATAATAAATGCATTCTGCTCAAGCTTATATTGTCCACTTTTTAATGGAAGTAAAATGTGTTTCTTTATGGTCAAATAGGAGCAAGCAAATTTGCATTTAATCACTGCTGACACAATAGAAATTGAAAGTATAAAGTGATTAAATAGTCTTTCACCCATAATGTGTTTTATAATAGAGCATAATGCAGCAACGTTAACCCATTTCATATTCACAGATTTTCAGTACCTTGAATAACTTATTCCTAGAGCAGATACTTTGTGGGTTGTTCATATGAAAATGCATTTTTTGTGTATATAATTCATGATTTATGTGCATGACAGAAGCACAGGTCATTGTTAATTTGCTACAGTACTTTGACATTTTTGCTGAGGTGTGAATTGCATGGCTTGTTTCTAACAAATATTAAATGATTTCAGTCTTAGCAGAACATTCTTTGAATTTACTTCTTAAACATAATGAAAGAAGTATGACGACTTCTGAAAAAATACATATGCACCATCTTGTGTTTGAAGGCACCCAGTTTAGATTCTTATATAAATAAAACAATAATATAAAAGCTGCATGCTCTGAGAATTACATATTTTGACCTAACCCCCAAAAAGCATAGTTTATGACGTAAAATTTGGATTCTGCGTCAACAGAAGAATTAGTTTCTCAGAACGTGTAGAACACAGTATTATGCAGAATGAGTCATTGGATGAGCAATAATTTGGCTGTAGACACAGAAGTGCCTGTACCGTTTAATGTTTACAGTGATGCATTGTTGTGTCTGTGTGTGCATGTACACAGTGGCGAGTCCTAAACAGCCCTCAGTCCCTGGCCATCTTGGTGAGCTGAGTGATGTGGAGGATGAGAATCAAAGCACCCAGAAGTTAGGGAAGCTGTCTGACATGTACTCCACCACTATCCCCAGTGTGGACAGTGCCGTCGAGTCCTGGGATGGATCTGCCATCGACGCGTCTTTCAATACCCAAGGTATGTGTGTATGAGTGTGTGTATGTATCTTTCATGTGTTTATCATATTCACTTTCACAAATCCTCAGGCTGGTTTAATGACCCATTTGTCTAGCAAATACAGGATGTATTATGTCTGCATTTAAGCTGTGAACAGCAGTTCCAATGGCAGCCTTTATAATCCTTAAGCTTTAAGAATTTTAATAAAGATGAACATATGGATTTTCTAGACGAGTCCTTTTATAGACCTAGAGCTTAGAGTTTCAAACTAAGTCAACAGAGTCACCGGATGCTGCTAATGGAGTCCTGTCTTTTTACAATTAGCTTTTGTAGAGCTATGGCACACTTTACTCTTTTAAACCCTTCACAATAGAGTGATGTCACATTCTCTCACTCAGTTTCCACATTCAGGGTTGTGATGGGAAAAAGCAACCATAGACACGGTAGCAGTCTGTTGTATTGCACATACAGTACTGCACACGTTTCTTAGACCACCATTAGATTATATTATTTTAGCAATGGGTTAATAATCATTTATATATGGTCAGATTCTATCAGTGTCTTTGTTAGAATATTACCAGAACGTGTATGTTGCATTAAGGATAGCCGACAAGAAAGCCAATTTTCAAAAGGGAAAAAGGTTGATAAACTTAAAGCTCACAAAGCTTGAATGAAGATCGGTTTAAAATAGTATTACAAAGGACACAAAGGAGGTTTGCTGATTTGTTCTGATTTATGGTCAACATATAAGTCATCAGGTACTAGCAGAAGTACCTGCAGCTGAAAATAATTTCTCCGTCCAGATCTCCATATCACAGTTTGTGCTCATTAGTTGAAAAATGATTCCATATATAGTAAAAACTTGGCTAAGAACTGCTAGTTAAGATACTGGATTATGGACCACAAGGCCTATGGTTCAAATCCCACCTCTACCTAGGGGTTGGGTAGACTTGGTGGCTACAACATCCACTAGTTGATATTGTAGTCGACTAGTCAGAATGAAATAAAAATGGTATCAAGGATGCAGGAAGACAGTAAAGAAAGCAGACATTAAAAAAAAAAAAACACAGCGCCAATCAAACGTTAGAAGTCTGGAACTACTTCAGGAAAGTCCAATGCTACACTAATCTAATCTGCAGTGCTTAATTTGTACAGTATTACGTGAGGGGACCAATGAAAAAGTCTTCCATTGTCTTAAATATCAGTTTCCTTTTTTCTCCATTTCAAAACTTTGACGTCCGTGAGCTCTTGTGACGGATAAGCACGCATTGCTCTGATGATCTAATTCCATCATTACCATCATAGAAAATGATCTGTTTGGGTGTTTGGAAAAGAGGTTACACACAGTGCCATTTCATTCAAATCCGTGTATTAACATTTTCCATTTTCATGTTATGTTATATATAAACGTTGGTAATATGAGGTACCGAGGTACCATTTGGACTTGTTCCAGCAGGCGCCGGCTTAAATTAAGCACTGCACTGTTGTATTATTTTGCACATTTATTTTTGTTATCTTTGAAAATGTAGCTAAAGGAAGCACTGATGCTGGAATTTTAATTGAGTTTTTAATTGACACATACTTTGCTGTTGTCAAATATGACTACCGTATTTTCCGCACTATATAAGGCACACCTAAAAGCTTTAAATTTTCCCAGAAATCGGACATGTGCCTTATAATTCGGTGCGCCTTATATGTGTTCCAAAATCTATTGTTGTGTATTGTTGTGATACTTTGGTAAGCGCTCCGCTTTATTGACTGTCGGTCCATTTCCGGCTGACACAGGGATGTAATATGTACAGTACGTACAGTAGGTAAACCAATCAGAGAACATTACGTAATACGTACAGTAGGTAAACCAATCAGAGAACACGTCACCGTTTGTGAATGGATTGTGGATGCCTGGGCTAAGCCTGCATCATTGCTGAACAGAAATCTGGCCACGAGACTGTTTTATACAATGATGAGAGGACGAGGCTCAAGTTTGTGATTCGTTTGGCTCCTAATTCGCCCCCCTGAATCAGAGAACGGCTGTAACTGAGAGGGTGCGTTCAACGATTCTGTATTTTATGTGCAGATGCGGTTTTGCGGACTTACAGTCATAAGGACGATGGAATTGTAACGTGCTATATTAAATCACCACTGAGACTGTAAAGTATGAGATTTAGGTTAAAAAAAATGGAATTTATTTAAAAAAAAATATGTTGCATAATTAAAATTTTCTTAGACACTTTACAGTTGGCAGTGCTAAATGTTGAAAAAACGTTAGTATTAACGCTAAATGTGACGGAAGTGCTGGTGTTATTTAACCAGTGTTCCACTTAACAAATGGCACCCCATAGTGGCTTATAATACGGTGCGCCTTATTTATGGGTTTGGGGAAATTTCTCTATTGACATTCAACATGACTGACAGGCCATGTGACTGTACATTTAAGAGATGCCTCATTGTCGCGATTGAATATCTGTTGGTGGTCCATATAATTTTATTTTATACTGTTAACGGAGCCCGAGGTGCCACAGAGACATGTATTTTATTGACAGAGGCCATATGGAGAGAAACAAGATAAAAAGGTGTTTTGGTTTAAAAATAATTGACCCCACGAGGGTCAGGCACTGCCAGTGGTAACCGAGTATAAGCAAGTGTCACAAACTGAGATGGCAGTGCATAAACAAGCACAGCTCTCCCCAGCACCACTTTATGCACTGCCTTTGATTGACAATTATTACTAAACTGTCATGTTAACCTCAACTGAATCACACAACTGTATCACAACAAACTCCTTATTCAAACTGTAAGACTGGAAACCAGAAATCGATAAGCAAGCACAAAACAAGTGTTCTCTGAATGAATCCTGCTTACCCAGGTCAGGGTCATGGGGCCGCAGAACCAATCCCCAAAATCATTGTACAAAGTGTTGTACAAATGTGCTCCCTGAATGGTTATCCAGTCCTGTGCAGAGCTCTACAACGGTAATACCCAACCTTTACATTGCAAGAAGAGCGTGAACCCAGATTCTCAGCAAATGCTGTCTCCAACAGCTGGCTCTTACTTATTAGCCACAAGAGGTGCCGAGTCATCTCTGGTTTCACTAATCCCATTTGCACATATTTTACACAAAATGATACATTTCACATTATAGTTCATCTGCAGCACAACATTATAAATCATTTTAAAATACCCCATTCAATGTTAGTCAGTTACAGGCAGTTAATTCTTTTAACAATTTTGAATGAAGTAAATTAGGTCAATGGCAAAAACCAGCCTGGCATGACTACGCACAAATTAGCCCATTTGTATGCTGTAGTATCTGGTATAAGAGGCACTGATCCTTTCTAGCCATTTCGGTTCAAACATTGTCACCACACACAGTACAAGAACAACTTTATCAAAACTGTCAAGAACACTTTATGTACAAACACAGAGTCTGCAACACAACTTCCAATCTGACCCGCAACTGACACAGTGACCCGAAACCCAAACCCCAATCTCAAAGTGCGTTAGTGCGTGTACAATCAGAGCAACCCAGCTAAACCAAGAGTGTGAGGAACAACGAGGAACATTCTTCACCAGAATGTAGCAATGCTGCTCTCAAACAACATGCACATGTTTAAGAGTTTTAGATGTAGCTCTTCTATTTTGTTTGGCGTAATCACTTTTTTCAATTTTCAGTCCTGAAAATTTACTAGCTGAGACAAAATCACTTCTAACTTTCTAAAATTGCCAACAGTGAAGTGTGTAAAGCCTGCAGCCGCACCCCACCCCCCTCACTCCAGACGCTATTTTTACCCACATCTACACAGCTGTGACAGGCTTATTAGGGCTGCATGGGCATCTGCCCTACCAGTACACATATTACTCTGCTCCATATCTCCACCAGACACTTAAGATCAGATATGAACTGGAGAACAACCATGTGAAGCATCTAAAGCAATTTTGAGAATCGTGCTGATCTGCTTAATGTCCTCTCTATAGGATTAAACAACACACAAATACCAAAATGCATGATCTCCACCTTTCCAGACACCCTTGCATTTTATAACCTATGATCTTCTTATATTTTTCCTCCAAATTTCCAACTTGCTCTTACTCACACAACTCTTACTTACACACTGATAAGTAATGTTTAAGTAGATAATACATGTCAAAGTAACATCCACATGAATAAAAATACCCAAAAAGTTTCCCAGTAGAAAATAGCACAGAATATCGATGCTAATTTCAATTGTGTACACAATTGTGAATTGCATAATTGTTATATCTGATCGGTCTGTGTTTCTCTCAACACAACTTTTAAATGGAAGTGTGATTTTTGGTTTGGTACATCAAATACATCACATGAATTTAGGGCTCAACACATGACGAAGCGGCTCATATGTCTAAGAGGTCACATTTGTGTCAAATCAAAACAAATTAATTTGAAGAATTAAAAAAAAGATTTTCACACAAGTCTTAAAAGTACATAAAGAGATTCAAATTAAGCAAAACATTTAACATTAACATCATTTAGTTGACATTCTTATCCAGAGTGATTTACAATTGATAAAGTCTTAGAGCCCCAGCAATTTGGGGTTAAAGACCTTGATCAAGGGCACAACAGTGGCAGCTTGGCTGAATAGGGATTTAAACACAGAACCTGCTGGTCCATTGTACAGCATCTTAACCGCTAGCCTACCACGTTCCCAAATAGAGACAAAATATTATAATTTATTTATTGATGGAAACGATCCAACATTACATATCTATGTGAGGCAAAAGTTTGAGAACCATAACAATTAATAAAACAAGTGGAAGGTGAAATTAGAGTCCAGTGTTTTCAGTCAACGGAAAGACAATCAGTTGAGTTTAGGTGCTTTCATCAGCCTTTCATCCATAACGGCTTTGTCTAATATTTTAAATTGGATTTTTTTAATGCTTTTAGTAAAACTTGTGCTGATATGGATAGTTGCATTTTTCCTTTTTTATTGTTCTCCCTCTTTCGGTTGTTATTCTTCTCATCTGATGTGCTGTCCTTTTAGCTGTATTGATATGTCATTGCCTTCATTGTCCCTGACAACTTTCCCTTCTACCTTGCTGTCCAAATAAAACAACTTTCTATAAACCTTCTATAAAAATATTTTAAATTTTTTTAAATGGTAGAAGTAGTCAAAAAGTAAAAGTAGTCTGGACAAAGTGAAAAAATACAAAACAGATGAAAGACAATCATAGGTAACAAAGTCAAGGATGAAAGATGACATTCAAAGATACACATACTGTCATACAGAAACAGAGAAATAACTAAATATTACTGTAACTAGTAAAAGATAACTAAAAGCATGGATCACTAGCTGCAGATTCCTATGTGATTTATACATTTGAATACAACCCTGTGTCTAAGTAAATGTACAGTCACACTACACAATGACCTACTAAAATGTGGAAAGACAAGCAAAACTCAGTACAGTAAAATATGCAGTGCAGAGATGTGCATTTATAGTTCTGAATTTAAGCTTTGTCAGATATTAGGCAAATGACAAATAACATCTGTTTGCGCAGTAGGGTACTTGGAATATTACTGAGTTGAAAGAACATTATTAATAGCTGAAAACTTGATTAAGTTTTGTCAAAGCACAAACATAACAGACAATATAGATGCCAGATGGTTAGAACTGTACTTTTGATCATTATTTTGAATTTTTCATGAATAAAAAAGGTTTAGAATGTGTATAACAGTTCAGGCTTTGGACGCAGTAGCTATTGTGATGCTGCGTAGACGACTCGTGTTTTCAACAGACACATTTGCATTCATGTTATGTAACTTAATATTTACATAACAGCAACTTAAAAAGACTATGACAATGTCTGGTTAACATTCATTTCTAATTCTTTGAAATGTCCATCCTGTTTCTCTCAGTCCAACCATGCGCACCCAGTCTGTAAACTGGGCAAAATGTCTTCAAGTGTGCCACAGAGGGATGTCCAGCAGTCAAAAATCGCTCATTAAGAGGTATTCTACCCTAACCTAGCTCATACAGTCTTACATTTCAAGCGATGGTGGGTTAAGGGTCTTGCTTAAGGACCCAACTGTGGCAGCTTGGCAGAGGTGGGGTTTGAACCCTGGACCATCAGGTTCATTCAGATCCAGAGTCCAGTACCTTAAACGCTAGGCTACCACAGTCCCGCAAAAATACGCTAGAGACTGTTATTTTTGCTAAAGGAAGTCTTACTTAACACTATCAGAATACACAAACTGTGCAAATATTAGAGTTAAATTCAGCAATGTTTCTTTAAAGTTTGCAAAGATACTGTATGTCATTTGATCAAGAGTTTAATCAGCTTGCAGCCTGTGAGCTCTAGCATTAGGCTTTAGGATTTTATCTAATTAAATATCCACCAATACACTTTGGTGTGATTTAGAGCTGAATAAATTTCAGTACAACCATCAAAGAGCTGTACTTGAGCTGGCCTCTCTAGAGAAATAATGATGCCTCTCCTTCCCCTTGTTATGAGGCAGCATCAGGGGAGTAGCTGTTCTCAGTCTATTTAGGTGAAAACATGGTGAACCTGTGGTGTGTATGTGTGCGCTTACTTGGCAAGCAGCCATTTGTTGCAGTCAAGGCCTCGCACATACTGTAGTGGATTTTTCCATACATTTCTGCATGCCACAAAATACCTCCACTAAATCACAGAGTTGGTTAATTAGTTAAAAATATGTTTAACTGTTGTTTTAACTAAAGTTTTATTACAGCTGCAAGGTCAGTTATATAAAGAGATATAAAATACTATTACCAAAAACAACATACATTTATGTTTCAGACAGATATGTACATGATTACAGGTGTGGGTGATCTGATTAAACACTGGGTCTTGCCACTTGAGAGTGTAAAAGTGCTCCCCCGCTGTCCTATAAAAAGGTTATCAGAGGCTACTTTTGGGTAGCGCACCTTTTGGTGAGAGATTGTTGACTGCTTGGCATGCCTCAGTGAAGCACTTGACATTTTGCCCAGCTAAAAGACTTTGAGAGGTGTGTTTCATTGGACTGAGAAAAGCAATTCATCTTGACAAATTACCCATCACCTAGGCCATTCTGGCCATATAGGCTATTAGGATAGTGAAGGGAGCAGATTTTTTGAGGGAATGCACACATACTGAATAGGCTCTGCAAGGTCCAGGTAGACCACCAGAACAGAGAATTGTTTGATCCACCAACAAGCATGAGCAGCTCAGTTTTGTTGTCCACCATTCAGATACAGGTGGTACCATCACTACACACCCCGGTCTCTGCCTTGACTATTTCCAAATGCTTGGCAGAAAGAAATTTGTTGACATGGCACCCTAACATTTTAGGGAGTTTTTCCTTGCCACTGTCGCCCTAGGCTTGCTCAACTTGGGATTGGCCTTTTAGGACAGTGTAAT
>JAVSBV010000059.1:2613350-2631490 GCA_033117975.1 Parotocinclus spilosoma
ATTTCTATAGCGCTTTTTACAATACAGAATTGTCACAAAGCAGCTTTACAACAATGAGGTTTGATGCCATACAGAAAGATATTACACGCAATATGAACCTGAGATATTTCATATTTTGTTCATAAACATCCAGGCCTGCAACTCATTTGAAAAACAGTTGGGATGGTAAAGCATTTATCACTTTGTAATGTTGCCATTCCTTTTCACCAACTAAAAATACATTTTGGTACAGAGGACACTAAGTGATGTAGTGTTTCAGGTGTTATTTTGTCCCAATTTTCCTGGAACCACGTCTTAAGTTGTGCAACATTACAGGGTAGTGGATGTCACATTTTTTTTTTTCAAAATTCTCCACACATTCTCTACTGGGAACAAGTTTGTACTGCAGGCAGGCCACCCCAATACCCGTACTCTTTTCTTATGTTGCCATGCCTTTGTAATGTGTACAACGTGGTTTTGCATGGTCTTGTTGAAACATACATGGACATCCCTGGAAATAATATCCTCTTGAAAGCAGCGTGTGTCGCTCTAAGATCTCAATGTACTTTTCAGCATTAATGCTGCGATCACAGAAGTGTACATTATTTTTGCCAAGGACAATGACATAGCCCCACACCATGACAGATCGTGGCTTTTGTACTTGTTTCCTGATAACAGTCTGAATGAACCATTTTGTCTTTGGTCCAGAGCACAGGGTGTCCAGGTCTACGTCCCTCGCTTCTTTTTTTGTGCTGTAAAGTCTTAAGTAGCGTTTGTGAATGTAACTCCATATTGTAGAGCTTGACAAAGGTTTGCCAAAGTAATCTCTTTCCCATCAGGCATTGCTGGATTATGGTTCTTAAGGCAGTACCATCTGATGGATCAAAGATAACGGCATTAACTGGCACCTGGCTCCTAAAGTCCTCCTAATTCCTTGTATCATGATATTATGCACTGTAGAGGGAAAATAAGCAATTCCTTAGAACCTTTGCGGTACATTGTTATTAAATATTACAATAATTTTCTCATGCATTTGTTGACAAACTGGAGATCCTCTTGCCATCTTTGCTCATCAAAAAAAAACTAGCCTTTCCCGAATGCTGCCTTTGTATCAAATAATGATTATTATCACCTGTTGACATCACCTGTTTGAAGTCACATCATTATATAGTTTTGTTTGCACCTGAATTTATTAATAAATTGAATGAAGTAAAACATGAAATACTGTCTGCAATAGAAAAAGTCAAAGTAAATGCCAGAAACACCACAATTTGTTTTATTTGCATCTTCCATATTGTCACAGGTTTTTTTTATTTGTGGTTGTACATTTGTTAAAGTGAGTTACAGGTTTTAGATACCCCATACATTATGGCAAGGTTTAAAATGAGTTAAAATAAGCTTGGATAGAGGGGTTCAACTATGTGTTCCTGAGTTTGTACTTTGATCATATTGTTCTGCATCGACAGTTTGCAGATAGTGAATATAAATGTAAAAAAAAAAAAAAATTACCACATTTTATTACTGCCCTCATTTTCCATCATGAATTGATGTGAAATATGTATAGATTTCCATTTGGGACCAAGCTGTGAGGGTTTATTATTTATGATTAGTTGTTTATATGTTGTGCTTGGTGCATTAATTACAGACTTGAGGCTAGAGATGCACTGATCTCATTTTTCCATTATAAATAAAATACCAGTACCAAGTCTGTCAGCTAATACATGGTACTGACATCTGCACACTAAACTACAGTGGTGCTTGAAAGTTTGTTTACCCTTTATAATTCCACTTGCACATGACTTAAAATTTTTATCAGATTGTAATCAGAGATGCAATTCAAATAAATAAAAGGAAAATATTGTATTTGGTCATTTATTTACTGGGAAAAGTGACCTCAATATCACATCTCTGTAAGTGGCAAAGTTATGTACATCTTTGCTTTCTGTACATCAACTTCGAATAATTTTAACACGAATTTTAACCCAAGAACATTGCCATCTATGAGATGTTGGTGGGTTTTTTAATGAACTGCTTTAACAAAATTTCTATTGGATAAAAATCAGGACATTATTTTCGGCTATTTCAAAACATTATCTTTGATATTCTTTAAACATATCTTGGTAGAATATGTGCTTAGGGTCATTGTCTTGCTGCAACATCTACATTCTGTTGAGATTTTCCTTTATAAGTTGTGGGTATCATTTATAATTTCTGGCATCTTACAGTCATTGTGATTATAATCCACATAGTAGTAACCTATAACAGACTATAAAATCTTTAATTATATACTCCTGTGTTGTTGCAATTCAACATATTCAAAGAGCTAAAGAGCTTCTCTGGCCTACTCGTTATATCTGATCATGTTAATTAAAGCGTCTCTTCATTACCTGTCTGCAGAGCCACCACGCTGCCCACTGGCCTTATCTCAGACAGCAGGTGAGGCTCAAAACCATGTGCCCCATTTTCCAAACCCAGCGTGGCCCCTCACCCCATGCCCTCATGCCACGCAGTCTCCGTGGGCATCACCACCTGGCATAGCCTCACCATCTCTGTTTGTCCAGCCACACTGGACAGTGTGTCCCATATGTTTTTTCTCTTTTCCGAGCCACGCCTTCACCACCAATGCCTGCACAGCTCCATTGGTCGTGTTCTGTGCTCATACCCGTGATGCCTGCCTGCTCATTGGCTGCTGTGGTGTGTTGAGCTGAGCATGTCTTGAAGCCCATTTGCTTTTCATTGGCAGGTTCACTGTGGGTCATGATGGTACAGAGCCAGATCAGGAGGAGAACTTCTGGTCTCAGGCGCTGGAGGACTTGGAGACATGCGGCCAGTCTGGGATCCTCCGCGAGCTTGAGGTAACACCATAGCACCGCATTCTTATCAGGCATGGTTCCACTGCAGGAACTTTTTCAGGAGCTCAGAACGCTTATATGATGGGCAAGCAGGATTAATTGTTGACCCTGGCTTGTAGTAGTACTGGTAGTCCTTTGCCTCCCATCTTTTTCACCATGATTGGTTTGCTTTGTCCACTCCTAAGAAAAACAGTTCCTGCTTTTTGGGTCTGTCTATGGATACATTTTAGTAATTTTTGAACTGCAGGTTGTTCCACTTGGAGACCTAGAGATATTATTACAGAGACATTGTTGTTCATATAATCCTATAGGTTAGAATGCATGCTGGCATGACAGGGCTTATAGGAAGCCATTCATTATTGATCATTTTAAAAATAAATGTAAGAGTCATTGTGTATCAGGTGCCACAGTAGTCTTAGGTGCTAAACCACAACTGCAGTGACCAAGGTTTCGGCCTTGTTGACCTTCCTTCAGATCAGCCTTTATATGTAAGTACAATTATTTGTGTATGAGGGAGGAGAGACTGGTTGAGGATCATTACTTTGCACTACAACAGCAAGTGAAAATGTTAGAACAATGATTAACACTCTTTATGGAGATATTATTTTAAGCCTACTTTCCAGGATTTCACCACCATATTTTTAAGCCCTGTTCACACCTGCAGTTTCTGCTTGACAGCACATTATCTGTGATATGCTACCAGATTTGTACATTGCAAGCTGTTGTCTGTTCTTGAGTTTCTGCTTATGAATCGTTTTGAAGCCCAAGACTTTTCAAGACCCTCCAGTTAATAAAGTTTCTGTTCGAGGTGCCCAATATGTTTTGTCTACGATAATATCTTTGTTTTAATAATGTGCTGGCTGACATTATCGAAAATGTCATTTACTCTCACATATTCATTGCATCATGTAGGGTAGACTATTGCATGATATACATAAGGCACTGAGTGCCAGTGTCACAAATCGAACAAGCGGTCTACCTAAAAGCACATGACTGAAGTTAAAAAATGAGTGAGTGAACAATCTTATTTCAGTTGATGTGAGTAGTAAGCAACAATTAATGTCATATTAACAAGAGCAAGCTAGTACAGTGTATGACTTTGAGAAACACATTATATAATTTAGCAATATCATTATTTTCCATTTTGCAGTAACACAGCCTCTGAAACGAAATGCAACACTTGTTTTCACATCACCATGCTGATAAATGCTAAATCTTAACACTTGTATCGACATAAGTGACAAATCAGAAATGCTTCCAGTGGGTAATTTGTCATACTGCATGGAGCTGACTACACATGCTGGAGGTTTAAAATCAGTAAGAGTGTTAATCACATTCATGCAATAAGTCAAAAACAAAGAAGAGCAAAACAAAATCAGTCATCTACAGTGTATTAAATAGAGGTTTGCAATAGTTCTGTAGAAGGTTCTTGTGGCTTTTTTCATGAAGATTGCACTTTCTGCAAAGTGTTGGAATCACAAACTACAAACCCAATTCTAATGAAGTTGGGGAGCTTGTGTAAAACATATATTAAACAGAATGATTTGCAAATCATTTTCAACCCATATTCAATTGAATACACTAGACAGACAAGATATTTAATGTTCAAACTGATAAACTTGATTGTTTTTTGCAGATATTTACTTATTTTGAATTTGATGCCTACAAAATGTTTCAAACTAGTTGGGACAGGGGCAACAAAAGACTGGAAAAGTTGAGAAATGCACAAAACACAACTGTATTGAACATTTCAATGTGTCATGTTTGGGTATAAAGGGAGCATTTCCGAAAGGCTCAGTCATTCACAAGCACGGATGGGGCAAAGTTTACCACTTTGTGAACACCTGCATGAACAAATAGTCTGTTCAGATTGTCATCAGTGCAAAGTTAAAAATCCTGCACCTCTGATGGTATGGGGGGTGTTCGTGCCAGTGGAATGGGTAACTTGCTTATTTGTGAAGGAAATGTACATACAGGTTTTGGAGCAACATATGCTGCCATTCAAGCAACGTCTTTTTCAGGGATGTCCCTGCTCATTTCAGCAAAACAATGCTGAGCCACATTCTGCACGTTACAGAAGCGGGGTTTCGTAGCAAAAGAGTGCGGTTACTAGACTGGCCTGTTAGAGTAGTACATTAATCAAAAATGGGAAAGAATTCCACATATAAAGCTTATGAAGCATTATTAAAAGGACAGGTGATGTAACACAGTGGTAAACATGCCCCTGTTCCAACTTCTTTGGAGTGTGTTGCAGGCTCAAATTGAATATGAGTGAATATTTGCCAAAAAAATGTTTGAAGATAAAATATCTTGTCTTTGTAGTATATTCAATTGAATATGGGCTCAAAAGGATTTGCAAATCATCGTATTGTGTTTTTACTAATGTTTTGCACATCGTCCCAACTTCATTGGAATTGGACCTGCAGGATCTAAGTAGTTCTGAAGTTCAACACAGCACTCTGTTGTGTGGCTTTACTCTAGGTTTTCTCCCACATTTCAAAGACATGCATTAGGTTAATTGGTTGCTCTAAAAAATGACCCCAGTGAGAACGAGTTTGACTGAATCATTCTATACCTGCTCCTCTCATGAATAGCCATTGATGCTGATGCGGAGTTAAATCCAAACAACTCACTGGGTTCCAGAGTTCTTTAGTTCTTTAAAATACACCTCAGTGGAAACATGCCTGTAGAGCTAGTTGTCATTTATTCCATAAATGTTTTCATTCTAACCCTTAAACAAATTCATTTACACTTTCCAGCCTCCCACCCTTCCACCATATCCCCACCTTCCCCAACCCTATCCACACATGCATGCCCTCATGCCTTTAGTTTTGTTTAACGACTCCTTCTCTTTCCAGGACAAGCCAAACAGGCTTCTGACTAAGAGAAACCTGGCCGTCTTGGTACCCCTTTCCTTTTTTGGCCTTCCTCTCTGCTTGTAGCACTGGCATCCCGGAGCTCTCTCTGTGCTGTGTGACTCAGAGTCTCATGCTTGCTTAAGGCTGGGGGTGGGAGGGGGTGTCCTTATAACACACAACCACTCCTGACATCCACTTTACGTCCTGGGGGTGCATTCAAAAGATATAAGCAACTAACCTGTGCTTGAAATTCTTTTCTGTATGTCACACAGGTAAAACGTCTCAGCTGTCACGACATTTAGACCTACCTGTACAGTTGCAGCATCATATTCCAGCTGCTTAGTAAACCTGAATGGATCATGAACCTTGGTCTTATATCACATTGAATCAAAACTCAATTATATTTTTTAGATCTGTTTGTGAATCCTGGTGATTCCTCTGCTGCAGTGCTCTGGAGAAACCCACTGAGATCAGAGTTCTTCTCTTGAACCGAATGTACCCTTGGGCATAAATTTGACCTGACGATAAAGTGTATGCCTTTGGTTAACACTATTGTGTACCATTGTGTTCCAAAACCAAAAGTCCTTGAGAGGATAAAACAGGTCATGTTGTATTAACAGAACATGCTGTGTAGGAATGCATGAATACTGTGTGTCTTCATTGTTTGAGTACCAAAAATGCATCATCTTGGTGAGATGGAGAGTTCGGTGTTGCACTGACATCCATCATGAACCAGGAACCTCCATTCGGTACAGTTTGAGTGTGAATCACTTAGAACTGTCTAGTGATGCAGATCTAAAGAAATGAGCATGTGGGCTCATGCGACGCATGATGGGAGAGCCCCTGCAAGGCTTTATTTTATTTTTCCTTTGAGTCCATTTTAACCATATTTTTGTAACCGGGCTCTTTAATTGATGTTTGAAAAATATTACGGCTTCAAGTAGCACCACTAATCATTGTGATGGCCTAAATCCATTTGCGTCGTAGCGGGATGCGATTTGTTTTTGCCATGGCTTGCCATGGTGGAGACCTTAGAGATTGTAGTCGTTCATCTTTTGTCCGCTACAATGCATGTTAGCAATAGTGTTTGTGCATTGGTCTAGTGATGATTGATGATGAACTTGTTGTGCTTCTCTGTCAAAGTGACTTTCGACAGTCTGTGTCTCTCAGTGTAATACCATTGACCTCATACACATGTAGAATCAGTAGAGAGTGTAGTGTGAAATCAAGGAGCATTGTCCTCCTTGCTTTCAGCGTCTGTGCCGAGTCTCACTGAGCTGCTCTCGCTTTGTACTCCCCACACTGCACTGTAGGCCACTATCATGTCTGGCAGTACGCTGAGTTTGAACCACGACGCCGCACCTCCACGCTGCCAGCTGGGCAGACAGGCCAGCTTTCAGGAGCGTGGCAGCAACAAGTCGCAGTACAACCAAGCAAACCGCAGCAACACCTTGCCCAGCGACAGTGGACGTAAAGCCTTTGCCATGAAGAAGATGAAGCAGGAGATCACAGACATCATGGCCTCAAACCCTGTAGAGCTACACAAGGTAAGCACAGATATCACCACTCTAGTATTTACTAATATTGTGTCAATACGTATTACTCACTGATAACTCATAAGTGCTTTTCGGATGTGATTCAACTACATGTATTGCATTTGGGGAGGACAAAAAACAGCCATTATTGTTTAATCTATAGCCTTAATCCACAGTAACAGACAAGGGGCTGGAAGATTGGTGACACACATATTTAGGTGCAGTAACCTGGGTAGTGATGTTGTGGTGAGAATAAGGAAGCACTAGAGACGACTGTTATTAGCTTTACTTTTGTTACAGAGGGGGCAGAGGGCTAAAAAATTGAAAAATGTTGCAGGTTCAGATTTTTCAAATGAGAAATAGTGGTTTTCCCAGAACCGTTGCATCATTTCTCAATCTGGATATATACAGGGGTTAGACAATGAAACTAAAACACCTGTTATTTTAGTGTGTGAGGTTTGTGATGTATCAAAAGCCATGGTATCCAGGGTAATGTCAGCATACCACCAAGAAGGACGAACCACATCCAACAGGATTAACTGTGGACGCAAGAGGAAGCTGTCTGAAAGGGATGTTCGGGTGCTAACCCGGATTGTATCCAAAAAACATAAAACCACGGCTGCCCAAATCACGGCAGAATTAAATGTGCACCTCAACTCTCCTGTTTCCACCTGAACTGTCCATCAGGATCCACAGGATCAATATACACGGCCGGGCTGCTATAGCTAAACCTTTGTCTAAAACCAGGTGTTTCAGTTTCATTGTCTAACCCGTGTGTGTGTGCGCGCGCGTGTGCGCGTGTGTGCTTGTGTGTGTGTGTATAAAATCATTGGTTTGTTGTAAATTCAATTTATGATCGATTTGTCAGAATGCATCCCCATCCTGGACAGGAAACCACCTCTATTGTACTTCACAAACAAAAAATAACTGTGTAATAACCCTATAACTATGTAACACTTCAATACATACAACCAATTTGAGGCCTAACCCTCAAAAACATGTAATCATAATAATTACTAAAAAGAACACCAAAAATAGTGGATTTATAACTATAGACTTTTTAGGACTAGACTATATGATTTATACTTTAGACTAGCAGCTGAAGGCTGACATGCAGCGTGTATTGTAACTGAGATAATATACAGAGTACTTTCTGTAGCCTACTTGTTTCTGTCGCTAGCATTTTTATCCTTTTATGACCATGACACTCATGTATGGGAATGTGTTGTGCAAGGCGACGCTTCTTCAGGTGTATTTAAAATCAGCATGCATTTTTTAAAAATTTTTTAACTTGATGAAAACATTATTCGGTACCAATTTCACATACTTCTTTTCAAATGCACAGCCCAACACCTATCAAATTATTGCATAGCTCTTAGTTCAAATGATGATATGGAAAATTCTAGAAGTATGTTCTGAGTATGACCATGATTGCCAATCACTACCTGCCAAATTCATTTTATTCTCTGCAGGGAGCCTCAAACTCAAACTTTTTAAATGACGTGTTAAATTAGTTGTGTTGAAGCATGTTAATGTGCTTCCCCTACGGGGTATCTTCATTGCATGTGTTGCATGAAGCAAACTTTACATCACTCTCACAGACCATGTAAAAGTTTCACACGGCAGATATGTTTGTTTATGATTAGCCGCCGCGCCATGCGCAGTGTAAAGGAAAGGGGCAGGGACACAGGGCCACTGCAGGCTGCAAAGTACAGGTAATCGTTTTTGCAATTGGCAATGAGAGGCATTGATCGGCATACGCTGATCACATGCTTTGTCATGTAAATCACCCAATAATAATCGGTGGCCCATCGATCGGAACACCGCTACTTCTTACCTACACAAACATCCTTCACTTCACTCCTATCAGCGGCTACATTTACATGTAAGAAACTCCGCCTCCAGTTGAAAGTTTATGAGTTTATGCTTTATATTTTTAAAGATTGTAAAATAGTCAGCAGTATGACTATTCTGTCATTTTTTTTATTCAAATGAGCAATTAAACCTAATGAACAACAATAATATGTAAGAACATGGCTTTGACATTATTCTAACTCTATCCCCTTATTAATTTGTATATTTGGAGTATGTTGTGCTGATTCTGCTACACTTTAAGATTATTTATTCTTCATATAGTAACATCACATGGTTTGTATTGGATATTTTCTAATGATTATTTCTTTGCCTACAGCAAGAGCTGGTTTATTTCACACTGAGCCGGGATTCTTCCTCAGACCACACGGTGGCGTTAGAGTTGCTGCTTCAGCGCTGCAATGAAGTGCAGCAGTGGGTTATGACTGAAGTGCTGTTGTGCCCTGAACTCTGCAAGCGTGTGCAGCTCTTTAAGAAATTCATAAAGGTTGCAGCCCAGTGAGTAATGTTAAGCTACGTTGAACGCTTCAGTGAATTAAGGTTGTGTGTTGTGAAAATGCAATTTATTATTACTCATAGTTGTAAAGCACAGAGGAACCTGAACTCGTTCTTCGCCATCATAATGGGTCTGAATACGGCAGCTGTTAGCCGACTGAGCCAAACGTGGGAGGTAAGGAATCTCACAAGGATTCTCCTTATGACTATTTTATGAATTATTTATATTATCTATAGAAATCTATATTCTCTCCTTTCAGAAAGTTCCTGGGAAGTTTAAAAAGCTCTTCTCTGAACTTGAGAGCTTGACAGTAAGTCATGTTTCTACACGGTCATTTTCCATTTCACATCTTCACGAAGAGAAGAGTTGCAGAAGAAATTATAGACTTAATACCTGAGCAATTACGTCTAGCAAGTGCATGTATGAGTATCCAAAATAAATGCATTATCATTATTGTGCGTGTCATACGTTGTTTGATTGAAGTCAGATGATTTTGCTAGTCAGTCGTTGTGCCCAAACTTGGTAGCCATGGCGAGTGCATAGTATCCTTTGTCCATTTTACACAACATTATCTCTGTTAATACAGACTGTGTTTAGCAGTTGAGCATTTGGTTTTATGCTTTGTTGATTAACATTAAACAAAGGATTGGTGTTGGTTTACTCAAGCTCAAGGAAGCAAACAAAGCTAACAATCTTGTTTTTCAGGACCCATCCTTCAACCACAAAGCCTACAGAGATGCCTTCAAGAAGATGAAAACTCCGAAAATTCCTTTTCTACCTCTGCTTCTGAAAGGTGCGTCTAACCACAATTCACTAATTTACATTCTACAGCAAGTGTCTGCATTATGAAACCTGCTCGTCATGTGGGTTTTGGTATTGTTTGAGTTGTCGTCTTTTCTCTGCTAGATATCACATTTATACATGAAGGGAACAAAACATTTCTTGATAATCTGGTCAACTTTAAAAAGCTGGTGAGTGACTGAGAAATGTTATGTCATATGATGTTGTACTCTAACATTCAGTGTTTAAAGAGATATTATACTGTGTGCATCTCTAAACTTAAATCCACCTTTCAGCACATGATGGCAGACATGGTGCGGATCATTAAGGAATGTCAGACGGACCACATAGGTAAGCATTTCTGCTGTGACTTTCAAGTACACTACATGGCCAAAAGTATGTGGACATTGGAATATGTCGTCAGTGTGAGTCCGTTTTAACATTTCATTCCGAGTCCCCAGTCTCTTCTACTTTTCTGGACAGATTTTGGAACAGGACTACAGATTTGCCTCCATTCACCCACAAATGCATAGTTAGAATAGTCTGTCTGCCAGTACATTAAACCCACAGCCAATGGTTATTATAGAACACCTGCTTTGTGGGCATTGGTCACACAATAAAGTCTTTTCCCAACCTCCAAAGATGACAGTGATATGTCATTCAGAAAACCCTTAACCCCCAAATGCTTGGCTTGGTGAAAGTAACTGAACTCCACAGCATTTCTGCTTCCAGGGTTCATCAGTGTAAATTGACTGTTTGATTTCCTGATTTTCTTGGTCATTGGTGTGGCTGAAATAGCCAAACCCACCAATTTTAAGTAGTGTACACATACTTTTGGCTATGTATTGGATATGTCATACAATATGCAAATTTTCAGTGGACTCTCAAAACTATGCAAATGATTGTGCGCTTCCATGGATAGTGCAAAACCGTATACAAAGATCAAAAAATACAAAGATCACAACTTGGCTTATTATTACAGTTGTCCTAGCTGCTTGATGTAAAGTTTTTTTTTTCTTTTCTATTCCAAAGGAAATATGCTGAGCCAGAAGGAGAGTCCTGAGGTCCGAGCCTACATTAACTATCTACACATTATTGACAATCAGCAAACTCTGTTTGAGCTCTCACACAGACTGGAGACAAAAGTTTAAGCCCCTTTGGCTGTGTCTCAATATTACTGATGAGAGAAATCTGAATGCTTTATTTCTTCTTATATGGTACTATGAAGGAAAGCTGGGAGTTAAAGAAATAGAGCCTTACACATTGCACAGAGTAGAGGGTGACAGAACTTTAGAGCTGGGGATATTAAATGTATAATAAGATGAGGCTGAAGGCTGTTTCAGTAGCCTTGGGAGTATGTTAGGTATGGGTGTTTAAAAAAAACAAGACCTTAATAGGTTAATTTTGTAATGTGCATATTCATGTACATTATGTTAGGAATCTGACATGCTGTTCATCTTTAGACAATCAGATACAGTCTTTACTGTAGCTAGAATATCCAAGTGAAAGCAATAGTACTAAAACATTTACCCAGTATCACTATAGCTTTGATGGTTGTCTGGTTGAAATAGACAATTCTACCACAAGGACATGAACATGTCAGCACAGTGTTATCAAATACAATTTAAAAGTACACCTATAATGATAATGGTTATGATGCATCAATAAAAAACAGTAGCTCCATACAATCATGTATGAACTTGAGTAAGCATACTGTTTCTATTAAGCTTAGCATTTGCTTTTTTGGCACAATAACGGGAAGGCTGGTTCATTCAGGTAAAGTAAGATATTGACCCCAATCAGAAGATTAAAGTTGCAGCTGTGTGGGATATTACATGACATTGGTCTGTATGATTTGGCTTTGCCACTGATTGACCAGTAATCGTAAATGTGTAAACACTGTAAATAGACTAAATCAAGTTTAAGGTTTGTTTTTTGAACCGTTTACCTGTGTAACTGTGTGTACACAAAGTGTGTAAAGCAGCACATTTGTTATTTCTATAAAACATTTGTTGGTGATGTACTGTACTTTTTCTTAGCGGTATGTTCATTCCGAAACCAACTACATTAAAATGAATACATTACTACTAACTCTGCTTTTCCTCTGTTAGAGAATCAGGCTTTAAATGTCCTGTAATACGTGATTTTATACTTTCTGCACAGGAGGCACAAGCATGACCAAAAGAGGGAACGTGGTGGCACAAACAGCAGCATATCCCAGAATTCACTGGACACGGGTTAATATACTTTTCAGAAAGTATTAGCCCATAGTAACATCCTGTAACCTCACCATCCGTGTTGCATGCTTAGCCCAGGGTTCGAACCAAGGTTGTCAAAAACTAATGTTTTTGGGTTTGGGTTTTCTGGTCATATAAAATGATGCGTTACACCTATAAATGCCATCAAAGTCTCTCCATTAATCAGCCACCAGTGTTTTATGCAACTTTTTTCTTCAGATGTCTCTCCAAGCAGTATTGGACCTAACTAGCAGTACAGAGAGCACAACAGGAACAAACTCCACACAGGGTGGCAAACAGGGATCTCTGGAGCTTTCCTTCCTCTGTCACAGTAGGGCTTCTAAGTTAGGGCTGTGGGCTAATATGGTTATAAAGGTGCTGTGTGGTAACAGTGCTAACAATTGCACCACCATCCTGCAAATTCGAAAAAAATAATCCAGAGTCTCTCAAATCCTACACTGGTAGTGGCATGATGTTTCTCACTGACTTTGATTTGGCTGCTAGAAGACTTATGGTGAGTAGCAGTGATCAAAAACTTTTTCATCACAAGATGACATTTGCTGGTAAAGTTACGGAGATTTGCATCCAAAGAGGACCGACATGATCAGAGCACCACTAGGTGATTCTGTCTGTACAGTGGAGGAAATAATTATTTGATCCCTTGCTGATTTTGTGTGTTTGCCCACTTACAGAGATAGTATAAGTCTATAATTGTAAGGGTATGTTTATTATAACAGTAAGAGATAGAATACCTAAAAGAAATACCACAAAATTACATTGTATAAAATATATACATTTATTTGCATTTTTGCAGAGAGAAATAAGTATTTGATCCCTCTACCAAACATTAAGAATTCTGGCTCCTACAGACCAGTTAGACGCTCCTAATCAACTCGTTACCTGCATTAAAGACAGCTGTCTTAAATTGTCACCTGTATAAAAGACACCTGTCCACAGACTCAATTAACCAGTCAGACTCTAACCTCTCCAGCATGGGCAAGACCAAAGAGCTTTCTAAAGATGTCAAGGACAAGATCATAGACCTTGGAACTTGTTAATGATCAGCTGGGACCACAGTCACAAAGAAAACCAGATAATGATTGGGAGAACGTGCTGTGGTAAGATAAAACTGTGGTATTAACTCAACTCGCCATGTTTGGAGGAAGATAAATGCTGACTATCACCTAAAAACACTTCCCCCACTGTCAAGCATGGATGTGGAATCGTAATGTTTTGGGGGTGTTTCTCTGCTAAGAACGACTTCACTGCATCAGTGGGAGGACGGATGGAGCCATGTACTGTCAAATCCTGAGTGACACCAGGACATTAAAAATGGGTCGTGACTGGGTCTTCCAGCATGACAATGACCCAGAACATACAGCCAAGGAAACAAAGGAGTGGCTCAAAAAGAAACACATTAAAGTCATGGAGCGGCCTAGACAGTCTGAATGTCCGAGTTGCCAAGTGACAGCCTCGAAATCTTGATGATTTAGAGATGATCTGCGAAGAGGAGTGGATCAAAATTCCTCCTGACTAGCAGAAACCTCATCATCAGCTACAATAAAAAAACTGACTGCTGTGCTTTCCAACAAGGGTTTTACCACCAAGTAATAAGTCTTGTTTGCTAGAGTGATCAAATACTTATTTCGCTCTGCAAAATGCAAATAAATGTAAATGCAATAAATGTATATATTTTATGGATTATACAAAAATTTTAAATTTACAACAAACTACATTGATATGTAAGCTATGCAAAAGGTCTGTAATAACAAATCTTATCTGTTTCACCAACTCAAGCAGAAGCACGTAGCTAAGTACGAGAAAAGTAAAACAATTGCAGTAAGGTCAGGTATTTTAATTTAGTCAAATATATTTTGTTACAATTGTATGTTGTTGAAATATATTGCCAAATATATAGTTATTGCAAAAGTACCCTAAAATATTGTGATATTATTTTAGGGTCATATCGTCCACCCCTAATTACCAGCTCCACAAGTACAGTCACACAAAAGAAACACTGCTTCCACTAACATTCATTCAGTTCTGTTCCAAGCAGTCCCAGTTTTAAAGTGTGTGTTTGTTTATCAGGCCAATCTGTGCTGGTGCACGTTGATGACACAAAAGTATTACATTTCAGTTGTGTTCAAATGCTACTCCATAGTGCACTAAATAATCTTTTCCTATATAGCAGTGTTAGTATTTAGGTTACAGCCATGTCTTTAGCATTCTAGTCCTTTATACTAAGTAAGTGCTGTTTGCAGTATGCATGGAGAATATAAGCCGCAGAACAACAACTGCAAAAACACACAGAACAACAAATTCAATAAGGCATTAAAGCGGTATCACCTCACTGAATAATGTGGAATTTTACAAAGCTAAAGCTGACTCTGGTAAGAGTGAAAAGCCAGATACAAGCAAGCGGCAGATGGTTTATTTAGCAGCGAGGAGGTTTCCATTAATTAAAAGCTAAACAAAAATGATCTGCCTGCTGCCATTTATAATTCTCGGACAGAAAAAAAAAATTGGCCAAACACGTTGAAAAAAATAGAAATTGGAATCAGCTGACAAACATACATACATTCCTTATTTTATTTTTTATATATGTAATTCCAGCACGTTTTTCCTTTAATTATTTGTGTCATTATTTTCACAGATTAGGCCATTATCAGGCAAACTGTAAGTCACCTTTTTATGCATTAATCATACATTTTTGGTATGACGACATGGGAGTGATGCATTAGTGATGGAATCTGGTACCATTTATTCATCTTGCGTAGTCAGTGCACAAAGACTTCTTTGCTTACCATTTTAAACGGCACCATATCTTTTGCCGAGTATAGCATGTGATAGCATCGTTCAACATCATTTAGTTCTGATGCCGGGAGCCCAAATATTATGCTTTCATGTTTTCAAGGAGATGGATTGTTGTTGTGCACATGGAGCGCGGAGTCACAAAGGCTCGGGACGCTTTGATCAAAACTCTGAACTAAGCAAAAATCTGAGTATACCCATTCTACAAATTTGCCTCTCCTTTTGGTACCAATTTTTCTTCACTTGCGTCTTTGGTTCTTTTTGGTACTTGGCCTGGCTGCACTAAAGTGCTAATGTGCTTAGTGTGTGAGTTCACTGTGCACAAGCCTCCAACCTAATTAAGTCGTGTGAGCATAGTCTGCAGCATAAAGTGCTCCCTCTGTTGCTGCATGTGGGTAATGCAAATTGAGTTTGGTGTTCTCAATGCAAATTAAGTTTAATGTCCCTTCCCTTCAGTGAAATAAAGCAGCTCCTGGTAGTAGCCCTTGAGAGTCTGCCTGTAAGGCTGAAGGTCTGTCGGTTTCGAAATGTGGGTTCCTGTGGAAGAAGTGAGCATTATTATCCCTGAGACAGTGTCATTTGCCAGCTAACCTCTTATTCCTTATTAAGCTGATGTTGACCGTGTCCTGTGAGAATCCTGACTGACTGTTCATAGTAATATCACACAGAACAAGTCCTGTTACTGAACACAATGAGTCACGTGTGCTTATAGTCCATATCAATGAACACAGAGACAGTACAGTAAGACCCCTAGACATAAACCACCTGTATTATATACAGTGGGTACAAAAGTATACGGAACCCTTAATTTTTATTTTTGTTTCATTGCAGCCATTTGCTAAAATCAAAAAAGTTCTTTTTATTTTTAATTTATGTACAGACATGAAGGTTTTTTTGTAATTTATTAAAAAAGAAAAACTGAAATATCACATGGTCATAAGTATTCAGACCCTTTGCTGTGGCACTCATATTTAACTCACAATCGGTCCATTTCTTCGTATCCTTCTTGAGATGGTTCTATCATTGGAGTCCAGCTGTGTTTAATTGAACTGCTTGGACTTGATTAGGAAAGACACACACACACACACCTGTCTATATAAGACCTCGCAGCTTACAATGCAAATGAGAATCATGAGGTCGAAGGAACTGTCCAAGGTGCTCAGAGACAGAATTGTGGCAAGGCACAAATCTGGCCAAGGTTAGAAAAACATTTCTGCAGCACTTAAGGTTTTTAAGAGAATAGTGGCCTCCTTAGTTTTTAAACGGAAGAAGTTTGGGACGACCAGAACTCTTCCTAGACCTGGCCGTCTAGCCAAACTAAGCAATCGTGGGAGAAGAGCCTTGGTGAGAGAGGTAAAGAAGAAGCCAAATATTACTGTGACTGAGGCACTGCTCATCACCTGCCCTATACAACAGGCACTGCTCATCACCTGCCCTATACAATCCCAAAAGGTGAAACATGATGGTGGCAGCATCATGCTATGGTGCTGTATTTCAGCTATGTACAGACATATTCAGGACCATATTCAGTGCTCAGGACCTCATACTGGCCCAAAGGTTCACCTTCCAAAAAGACAATGAGCCCAAGCACACAGCTAAAATAGCAAAGGACTGAAACAACCTTGGAACAACTCTGTGACCATTCTTGACTGGTCCAGCCAGAGCGCTCAAACACCCAAGATCAGAGGCTTGGCAGAGGTGGGAGTTGAATCCTGGACATAAAGCCCGGTAACATAACCAATGTAGCAAGTTCTAACAGTATAGCTTACCTGCTTCAACAATTTAATAAACATACATTTTTAGGTCTCAATAAATGTTAGGGCTCGCGCTGTGCCGTTTTCGTTTTTCGCCGACTATTATTCTGCCCCGCTCCCTTCTCCGGACAACTCTTCCTTCCCTTCCATTCATTGCCCTCTTCCTCTTCCGGTTCCCTCATGGCTAGGTGGGCCCTACCCTGTCCGCAAGGGCTCTGCGCAAAATGCTGTCTCTGATGCTGACTTTTATGGCCTCCGGTCTTCCCCCTGGTGCCCCGGCAGCAAGTTGCCGTTCCCACGGACCACGAGGTTCCAGCTTCGGGGATCAGACTTTCGTCCTTCACCTGGTTTTTTCTCCTACAGTGTATTCTTTAAAAAAAAATTCTTAAATAATTACCACTTTTGGCTCTAGTCTGTTGTCTGTCTGTGAATACGACATTTTGGGTCCTAACCCAATTTTGTGGGATACCAGTAATTTAGCGAATGGTGACTGGCATCTGTCTCATGGGATTTCTAGGACCTCCTGTAACATTAACTTGTCTTTATATTCTTATATTTCAATTTGGAAGCTCTCTACATAAAGAGCTGCCTATATAGGAAGAATACAGCAAGAATGCTGACTATATATTGAGACACACCCTAAATCTGATTACTGCACACAGTGAGTCTTCTTACTGCTTGTGGTGTATTACAGCACACAGCAAACAGTTTTACCGCAAACACTGAAACACATTATTTTAGAGTCCAGTCACTACAAAGAACCATATTTCTGTACATAGAGAGTCCTATTAGTGCAAACAAAAAACATATTACTGTACTGAGAGGCCTGTTAGTACAAACAAAAAACCATATTACTGTACTGAGAGGCCTGTTAGTACAAACAAAAAAACATATTACTGTACTGAGAGGCCTGTTAGTACAAACAAAAAAACATATTACTGTACTGAGAGGCCTGTTAGTACAAAC
>JAVSBV010000059.1:2651282-2665503 GCA_033117975.1 Parotocinclus spilosoma
TTGTCAACACAACTTTTCGGATTTCCTGACCTTTGATAAAAGCATAAATTCTCCCAGGGATCCCAAAAATCCTCCCAGAAATCGCTGATCTGCATTGCAGTGGCTAAGTTGCGACATGTGGATTAATTTCCTTATTTGCTCTCTCGTTCTTTGGTCCGATTAAGCGGAATTTTGGTCCAAATAAGCGAATAACATTACACGTACCGGTATATAATATTTGTTTTGGTACTTTAGGATTTGGTCCGAATAACCGGTGGTCCAATTAACCGGATTCGACTGTACTAAGTAGTTCCAAGTGTGAATGAGTTAACTACAGTGCATGGCATCCGCTTTTTTCCTCAGTGCATAATTGTTTTAAAATCAAGGGGAACAGTAAAAGAGAGATGAAATCAGATTAATAAGTTGCCTCTTAATGCAGGGATTATTAGAGTCTGGTGAGGCAAAGGAACCACAGTTTTGAGCCTCACCTTTGTGTACAGTGCAACCTCATGTATACGATAACGTTTTGTTATTTTTCTGTGAATGGTGTTAAAAGGGACACTTTGCTTCTAAGGTGGTTTTAATTTAACAGAACTAAATGTGCAGTATTTATTGTAATGGAGATACAGAGGTCTGAAGTGGAAATGAAGTTATTAAACATGCTCTTCTAATCAACGTAATTTATGGGGACTGTAATAAAGGGATTATATGTGTGGAGTATAATACATTGTGCATTAAAAGTTGATCCTGCCGTGTTGTTTATGTGTACAGTACTACTCTAGTTTTGTATTTCTTTTCTCTATATTAGCGCCATGCGCCATTTAACGTCCATCTGATCAACATGTTGGCTGTGGTCTTAAGAGTTGTAATAGAAAATGAGCATCTGTCTTGTATATATATAAATCATGTCTGACTGACAGAAAACTAAACAGCTCACGCAAACATTAGGAGATGTTTCATTATGAGAGATTTTGTTTTGAAATATCCCCTCATTTTTGAGCAGGATAGTATGAACCCTTGCAACACCTGCTGAGGAAAAAGGAAAATTTAAAATAATACTATTATTTCTTTTTTAATTTTTTGTGTACTAAACACTGTGCGTGTGTGCTATGATTTATTTCTGCCCTGCTCTTACGGAGTGGTGGCCTATGCCCCCATCTAGGCATTGACTTTCCCGCTACCCTGTCCAGGATCAAACGGAACATAAAGTGAATAAACGTGTGTAAAATGTACCCCCTTGGTCTGGCTGGAACAATTGCAAAGTGAAATATTGCCTTTGTTTGCATTGTCATATCCAAGGAATCATCAATTTACTTGATTTGGGAGGAGTTCATGTTGCAAAGTTTATGCACTGTAAATGTGATTGGGGGGGCTAGGGTACTGAACTATTGACCAGAAGATGTTTAGGCCTTAAAGTACACTTTAATCGCTTGGACAGTACCCTGAAAAGACTTATCAATTGTAAGTCACACAATATAAGCACCTCTGATCCATGCTGTAATGTTCATGTAAATTAATTATACGTATCTTTTTTTGTTTGTTTTTCTTCAACAGTTAGACCTCCCATCATAGAATATAAGTGATGTAGGCAATAATGTACTTCTAATAAATGCATATAACAATTACAGATCATCACACAAGCGATATTTTTGCCTGTTAACAACATTTTTGCTTCTCAAAAAAAAAACTGACTACAAAAATCTTTTTATAGAAACAACAAAAAAATGTAAACTTACTTATCGTGGAAACTTCATATTGGATCCCTGGCACTCATACAACGTCGGACAAAGCAAGACTTTTTTATTCAGAAGTGTGTTATTCTTTTGGACAGAAGTGGGCGCAATTGCCTCGTGTTGTGGAATTTCTAAGGCGTTATTTATAGCATATACAGTACTTTAATCGAGACCTGTTTTATTCTCATGTACAGGTGAAAGTTTTAAAATTATACTGTAAAATCTTACTTCAAATGAAATATCCCTTCATTTTTATCAGCAGTATACTTGAAGACCAAAGAAGATCAAGGTGTGCTAATGGCCATGGACTTTTCCTCCACGTTTATCTGATCTAAACCCATTTATCTGATCTAAACCAAGCATTTGTGTGCCAGATAACAGCCAATATGGCAAAAGGATGTTGATTCAACGTGGGATAGATCGTCTGATTTTACACAAACGTTGTTTCAAGAAAAGGGGCATATAACCAAGTACTAAAATAAATTCAGAAAGCAGTCAAGTGATCCGTTCTAAAGATTCAACTTTTCACTCATATTGTTATGGAAATATTTAAACTTTGTAGAAAATTAAAAAAAAAGTTTTTTCACTAGTGGCCTCAAACTTTCGCCACCACTGCAGGATGGCACGGTGGTGCAGCAGTTAGGGCGATCACCTCATAACTCCAGCATCCTCAGCTTGATCCTGACCTCAGACTAACTTGTGTGGAGCTTGTTTGTCATCCCTGTGTCCACATGGGTTTCTGCTGGGTGCATTAGGTTTATTGATTACACTAACTTGGACCTATCTAAGTATGTATGACAAATCTGGTTCAATAAACCATGCAAATACTCCCACTCTATATTGAATGACATCTTTTGAATTTACACTTTTTGACTATATGATATTCCTGTACTTATGTCCAAAATGGTCACTATACTTCACCAGAGAAGTCCTAATGGAAGTGTGATGCAGAAAACTAATTCAGGGAAGATAATAATAAACATATTATTTTGAATTTCACAAACTGCAAAACGATTTTAGGTTTACCAAGGTTAACGTTACGGTTTATATAATAGATAGGGTTAGCATTATTTTGCTACAGTAACACGCAGTAAATGAAAGGACCTTAAAAAATATAGTAACACAGTAGCGTGAGTGAATCCTTTGAGTGTGGTCCTTGTTTGTTTAAGGGGTCACAAAGAGCCACCCGTTCTCCTCCAAACCCATTCTGCAAGTTTCCAAAAGATGGTAAAATCCACTTAAAATTCCAGGCTGGCTGGTGTTCCCAAGGAAGGATGGGGGCTCTTAGAAATTCTTGTGGGATAACAGAAAGCCTTTGATGTTAGTGTGTTTTTGTCTTTTGAGAGGCAGCACAGTCAATAAGGAGGCAGGAAGAAAGAGGGTGAAAGAGAGGCCATCCTTGTTTGGGTTAGGACCAGCATTCACGCCAACTTTCTTTCTAAGGTATGTGGGGTCAGGACATAACCCATCTATTCTCACTGAACTGAACATATTGTAATCCATATGCACCATTCTTCAATCCATCTAGACTGTATAAACATGTCACAGTCCATAGACACTACCTTGAAGTCTATTCAGCCCCAAATCAGTTAAAGTTGGGACAGCTTTTCTTACATTTATTTTGAATTTTTTTTTCATTGCAGACAGTATGAACCCAATATATTTCATGTTTTGTCTGGTGAAACTTTGTCATTATAAACACCCATTCCTGCATTTCAGCCCTGCAACATATTCCAAAAACAGTTGGGACTATAAAGCTTTTAACACTTTGTAACATTTCACAACACTTAAAAGACTCCTTTTAAAACTACTGATTAACCTAATACACATGCCTTTGGTGTAGCTGAAGAAACCCCACAAAGACATAGGAAGAACATGCAAAGTCAGAACCCAGGGTCGAGATCAAACAGTGGATATGTGGGGTAGCAGTGCTAAACACTACACCACCATGACACTTTAAATAAAATTCTTTTATCTTTTCTCAAAAGTTCTTACATTCTTATATTGTCTTACTTTCTTTAACCTATATATTTTAATTTTAATGAAGTTGGTAGGTCTGCATTCTGGAACATAACAACTGGATTTGTGGCTTGATGCTGGATACAGTGGCACACAAATGTTTTTCTTTGATAAAGCATGAAAGATCTGAGTAGATCCTATAGTCCCTGCACACCACCATCACATTCATTTTGTATTAAAAAAAATTGATTTATATATCGCGTTTTACAATAGTGCATTGTCTCAAGGCAGCTTTACAATATTATATTATCTTAAAAGGCCAATCCCAAATTGAGCAAGCCTTGGACGACAGTGGAAAGGAAAAACTCCCTGAATGTAGAAAGAAGAAACCTTGGGAGGACCAATACTCAAAAGTGGACCCATCCTCCTTGGGTGGCCCAGATGTTAACTGAAATAGTTAAGTGTATGACTACACACTATAGGCCATATGCAGCATTCTATGCTTTAGCCACCTCCCTATAGTCTTTATAGACATATAAACACATCTAAGTTGCTATGTCCAGGCTATGTATAATTTGCGGATTGCAGTAGCCTAGCGGTTGAGCCCTATGTTCCAGGGTTCAAATCCCACCTCTGCCAAAGCTTCCACAGTTGGACCCTTAAGCAAGGCCCTTAACCCACAATTGCTTGAATTGTAAGACTTTATAGGTTGAAAGCCATTCTTGAAAAGGGCATCTCCTAAATGCTGTACATGTAAACTAAACAGAATGTTCATGAATTAGAATTTTGTTTATTATAATGAAGCCCTAAATAACTACTGGCATAACAAATATGAACAGAAGCTCTTAGAGACAGTATCCAAAATACTCTTTGCCAGTCTTTGCTACATCGAATTGATGGATGTATGAATGGATGCAATTTTATTTTGCTTTTGATTTGTACATCTCTCACCCTTGTTGCTTTTCATTCTCTTTTTAATTTGCCCAATTCTAATCTGAAGCATATTTTCCAATGTGTGCTGGAGTGTGTTGTGATGACTGCACAGCAGGTTTCTTTCTGATCTTACTTGGCAGCTTCAGAGCAAAGCTGTGGGAGCTTTGGCGTCCGCTACATTTAGCCACTTTTCTGTGCCCTGTTCAGAGGAAACCAAGCATTAAACAGATCAGCTTTACATGCTCACACGTTTCTGCTGTTTTGTCATATCCCTCCCGGGATCCATTTCTCCTGAACCTGAAAGGCTTACATGCTACCACCGAGGTGAACATTAATTGGTTTGGATTGTCCCTAATTAAAGTGACAAAACCAGCACTACAAGTGTGTATAAATAGTACTCAGGTTAACAAACTGCTATAATAGCAGTCACATTTCAAATGAAGCCTTTATGTGAGTATGTATGACTGCAGGAACACTTATTTATGCCAGTTCCATTCTTTCAAGTCGTTTACACTTTCTGTCTTTAAACCTGCTGTATTTGAATCTGACTGTGGAAGGCGACACTGTTGATTTCTAGGATTAGGCAACCCATTCTCCCACTTAGCCTTTGATGTCTTGCTCTCTGCTGCTGCTATACTGGTGGGAGCCTTGCAGCACAGTGGTTCAACGAGCCTGCTTTTGTTGGTTCTGCCATTCTCCTTGATATCGAGAGAGGGTGATTTACATCACTGACACAATAACACACACACATAGGTTTTGACTCAGGCATTGGCACTAAAAGCTTTTTAAAAGGCTTTTTATGACATTTTACAAACATTTTCCATTAAACTTATGCCCACTAGCTCAGTATGCCCATCATAGAGTATCCATTACTCTGGGTGTGAGAGCATGCAGAGACACTTCAAAGCTTCAGGGGCCAAGAAAATATAGATAAGAATAAATATTCCAGGTTCATCCTAAAGCTCGCCTGTCGATGGACTGTAATAACAGAGGTGGACTTTTTAATAACACTGGTGAAAATGAGAGTGATGGACTAACACCCTGAACAAGGTATTCAGACACTCGGTGTTCTGTTAGCAGAATAAACATTTGAACTATTCCAAATGGGTGCCACTTCTGTCCCCATGTACTGGAATGTAATATAATGAACTGTACAGACATTGTATTGTTAAACAAAGTGATGCAATTGCAAATTGTTATAAATATAATTTAAAAAATCAGTTCTATAATTTAAAACATTAGAAATAGTATTTGTTAGCTGACTCTGGTCTGTAACATTATACTTGAAATATAATAATTACAATTTAGTTTTTAAAAAAGTAAAAAGTATTTATATAAAATTTTGTATTTTTAAAAATACAATTATTGTTGTGTCACTCTATATTCAATATATGCTTAAAAAAGATTTTTGGGACTGAAGCCATAATATTTTACTTTCACTCAGGTCCTATCTCAGTTATCTTAATATATTCACACTTCTGAAAGTTATGGAACATTCCACCCATGTTCAACAGTTACAATTATAATGTAACTATGACTATAACTATGTCTCATCTTACTTTTACCCAAATTATTTTAGTTTTTTGTCCATTGTAGAAATTCCATTTTTGTAATTTGTTCGAATGCCCCAATATTATATGTTATGTTTTTGATGATTCTGTGCTGACAACTCATTTCTGTTACTGAAATCAAGAGTAGGTGCCTGAGGAAAAAAAATGTTTGAGAATAACAAGTACTCATATTAAATAGTTAAATGTGTGTCTTGTTAGATTCAGTAAAATGAATCCTTGTGCATTATATCTCCGTAAGGGGGCCTATCTTTTGGGCGAAACATGGCCACCATCAAGATCAAGGATCAAGTTTTTTTCCAGTGAGAAGGTGGTCATGTAGCATATTACAGAAAACCTGAAATTGATTGCCGCAATCAGATTCGCAATATCTCTTGTGGTTTAAAAGTTATCAACACAGTAAGTTCAAAACTTTTGTTGTTTGTCACAGGTAACTGAAGATGTAATGGACTATTCTGATGTCCGAGGAACGCAGCTGCCATATCATAGCCAAACAATTAACAGAAAGACCATCAATTTCACACAGCATTGTTGCATAACCAAATTCGGAGAAACTGAGACTGTGGATGAGAAGCCACTTAGTGGTCGTCTGAAGACCACTACCGACGAAGGTACCTCAAAGATGATTTTGGCAGCCGTTGCAAAAAGTCCTTGACACAGAACACAAGGTGTCCTGCAAATTTTATATGTTATTGTTTTATTGTAATTATTATATATTTTTTTCAAGTATGTTGTCTGTTTTTATTTAGCTTATTTTAACAGTTACTATAACTCTATTAATTATGTATGTTTAGTTTCATTGTTATTTGCAATGGAACCTTAGAATTGTATCATTCTGTATTCAGATTTGGACAGGAGTCTATACACAGTTCATTTCAGACATACCCAGAGGCAGAGTATCTGACATCGGAATTGTTGTTGGAATCTCAAAGCAAAGATGAATGTCCGAATTTGTAAAATTAAAAGGCATCTGAATTCTGAGATTCCAATGTGAAACACTTATGCTGCTCAATGAGATTTGGTGCCTTTTTGAATCTTGGTCGTCTCAAGTTTTCCTTATTATAACATTTAGGGAGCTTTTCCTTGCCACTGTCACATTAGGTTTACTCAGTAAGGAGTTTAGGCCTAGATCATAGAAAAGTGCAATGCCGCTTTGAGACAAGGCCTCATAGATAAATCTTACTTTGCCTTCCTAGACTTATTCCATTCAGGTTTTTTGCTTACTGTATGTGCTGGAGACATTTTTTTGAATGACCAAAACTTTCCAAATTCTCTTCTGGAAAAGTCTAAAACATTCTTCAGATTTTTTGTTTCTGGTTTCTAGGAGCTGCTGCGCCAGTCATCAGGTCAACATGTGACTAACTCCAGACTACACCTACCTTTTGCTATCTATCCAGCTGTGCAAGGAATCTTATATCAAACGAAACCATAAAGAAGCAACGATGTAAAGTCTGGAATCAATGTTACTGCTGTCTCGTTTGCCTGGTGCATTGTTGAGATTCCTCAGCCTGTTTTTCTTCTTGTTATTAAGGGTGAGTCGGCCTGCTGCCTCACTGCATGGAGTAGAAGTGCAAGCGTGGTGGGCTGAGCCGCTACGTACCACAGAGAAGCGCAAATAATCACCCCACTGACTATTTATTTTCCCCTGTCGACTCGGAAACATTTCGCCTTCCTCTGGCCTGAGGGAAGCATGGCTGATTGACCACGACCCCCCATGGCTGAGCTGGGGTTAATTGGTGTAATGTATGAAGAGTGCAGGGGGCTGTGGTTAAAGGGGTTAGTAATTCACCTTGTCAATTAGCAACAAAGAATGTACTGGTTCATCACCTTTTTATTGCCTGAGGCACCACTGAGCTTTGATTCTTACAGGAAGTATCGCTGTCTTTCTCACTTAGTATATGGTCTGGAACTGGAGCAGAACAATGCGGCCAGTGTTTGACTGAAAGGTACAAACTTCCCTGGCATAACACATGGCCAGAAGAGCATGTGCGGCAGACTGAATCACAGCTCTGGATGTGTGTACAAGTGTGTAAATAATGTGTGGCTGAACCAGCATTAAGGTATCTACTCATTAGCAATAGCAGTCGGTTGGAGTAAACCACTTTATGAGGCTGGTAATTGAACGTGGAAATTCTTTTCAGATGACGCAGCCTTTCATGAGGAAGCAGACTTCTGGTTCCAATAACACTCCTAACTCTGGCGGCTAAGCTCATGATCCACATTTGATCAGCGGTTGTGTGCTCAACCCAGTTTTTGAACCTCCAGAGCAGGGCTATTAGATTTAGCTCAAAGTAGATTACAAAAAGACACAATGTGTATTTTAACCCGTTCCTTTCAGGATAATAACTACTTAAAAGTAAGTGCGACAGGGTTAGAAGTCATCGTGAAAAAAATAGACCTGAAAAAATTGTATGAAACGAGAATATTGCACTGTATCCACAGTCATATGAATACAAAGTAGAATATGGTCGCAGATAATAATTTCCATATTGAAATCGACACACGTTTCAGTGCTTAACATATTAAACCACATTTTGGCAAACAGAGATTAACACATGATAATCTGAATTCTCCTTGTTTTTTCTTTTCGGTTGCATTTAACAACCATTCACCAGCAAGGCTAGTCATTCTTTGTCTTTATCTTTCTGCTAAAGCCCTTCAACTGTATACCACTGATGCCAGAGAAGTAGTATATGCTCAGTGGCCACTTTATTAGGTTTATAAGGTATTCAAGCACCTCTCTCTTTGTTAATGCAAATATTTAACCAGCCAATCACTTGGCAGAAACTCAGTGCATATAAGTATGTAGACATGGTCTAGATGAGCTACCAAAGTTGACAAAGCAAGGTGATTGAAGTGATTTGAATGACGCATGGTTGTTGGTGCTAGATGGGCTGATTGAGAGAATGGTCCGAAAAAGAGAAATCATCCAGGAGAGGATGTTGAAGCCAGGTCAGACGACAATGGCTAGACTGGTTGGAGTTGACTGAAAGGCAACAGTAACTCAAATAACCACTCGATACGAACCGAGGCATTCTGGGAGCATCTCTGAATGCACAACAAGTCCAACCTTGAAGGGGTCAGGCTACAGCAGAAAAAGACCACACAATTATACACATTTCCTCCACAGTCACCAGAATTTAATCAATTAGAGCACCTTTAGGATGTGATGGAATGGGTGTGCATTAGACAAATCTGTAAAATGCTATCATATTAATATGGACCAAAATCACCCAGGAATGTTTACAGCACCTTATTGAATCTATGCCATAAACACTTAAGGCAGATTTGAAGGCAAAATAGGGGTCCCAACAGTAGTAGCAATGTATACCTAATATTGTGGCCAGTCAGTGTGTATGGATATTTTAAACACATTGTTTTGGTTTATTGCTTAATACATCAAATCATGTATTTATTCATAAATGAAATAGACTGATGTTGGCCTGATTTTGGAGATTACTATTTGGATTATTTCTAAAGTTTTCCAGTGTGAATAACTGAATGTGTGTATTGTGATGGATGAGTGCCCTGCCCAGGGTTGGATTCGGCCTTGTGTCCTATGTTGCCAGAAATTTGTTCCCCCTCAATTGAATTTTAAGCCGAAGAAAGTCTATGTATGTTTCCCACAGCCATCTGCAACCCAAACCTTTGACTCAGTCATGCAATCACAGGGAGTTCAACCTCACACCTACTGTATTACATATGCTTATAATAATATAGCATTTACCCATGGTTCCCTCAGGGGGTCTCCAAAATATCACATGAGCATGGGGTGCATGAGGCTTTGTCTGCTTTGAGTACGAAATAAATTTGCTTAAATTGTTTAAATTCAATTATTTAAATATGCACATGTTAAATGAAATTAAAGAGATCACAGAGGGGTCTCTCGCCCTCCAAAACATAACAGATGTTTTGTTGATGTTCTGTACAATACAAGTTGCACAGTCATTCATTTATTTTCTTATCGCCTGAATCCAAAACAGGGTCTTCTGAGAGCCAGTGCTATGCGGTGGCACAGTGTGTAAGGCAGGAACAACCATAGACAAGGCGCCAAAATCCATCGTAGGGTACGCAAACACTCACACCTGTCTTGGGCTGTGGGAGGAAACCGGAGTACCCAAAGTAAACCCACACAGACACGGGGAGGACACGCAGACTCCACACAGTAAGGATCTAGACTAAGCCATCCTGGATCGAACCCAGGACCTTATTGCTGTGAGTTGACAGTGTTACCCACCATGATTTGCATATATTAACTGAAAGTAAAATTACGCACTCTGTGGATTTTAAGAAAATATATAATTACTTAAGATATATCGTTTGATTCTAGAGCTGAACTGAACTGTCTTGAAAAGAGTAAAGGAACCAGCATGAAAAAAGGGCTTTTCTTAAAAACTCGTTCAGGGTGGTGGTGGGTGGTGTCAAGGATAAAAGGTTGAGAATCACTGGCATAGACTGCTGCACCACCTGTTTATCCTGTTTATCCCCTAACCCTAACCCTAACCCTAACCCTGTCTCTCAGCCAATCACACGTCTGTGTAATGTCCATTGAAAGAGTAATGAAAATAATATAAGTAATAAATGAATTCTTTTATTTTATCTGGTATATCAACAGTCCATGCATTGCTTTAGTATGTCAATGATGCAATAATGAACTTATATACATTGTTACAACTTTTTTAAACTAAGTACAACAGCTTGAATAAACTACATATGTGCTAATTCTACTTGAACGTAATATCTAGAGATAGCGCCAAAAACAAGCAGACGAAAACCACGTCGTGTTTTTCAGGCAGCTGTTCATGGTCTCTGTATAAAAGTAAAATGATTAAAGAGAAAGAAAACTTGTTCACAAGAGCTGAACACAGTAACAACCATCCTCACTCAAGTCATGCCCACACACAAGAGCTTTAGACTTGTAATATACATCCTGATTCAAGTTTACATTTCCAGCAGAGACATAACTCTCTCCAAGTGTCTCCAGAAGAGGACGTGAGTATGCTGGAGCTGAGAGATAATCTATCAAAGGAGTTTACATTCTGAAACATGACAGTGGGAATTGAGTATAAAAATAAGTCTGATTCGGATAAAACCAGCAGTCCAGAATGGGAGTAACCCATGGTCGTTTGATGAGGATGTTTAGAGTCAGTGCCTGGGGTCGGGGATAGACGGTTCAGGAGAGCTTCAGAACCTTAAACTACGTAGTTGGTCTCTGATTTGCTATTAATGTCTGAGGCCTCCTTGATTTCTTTCTCTGCTGTGGTAGGGCTCTTTGGTCTTGCGCTTGATGGCCGGTGGAGAATAGGGAATCGTCCACGATGTCCTGAAAAGTTAAGAACATAGATGGTTGGGAGATGGAGAAGTGGTCAAAAGCTTACACTTTATATTCACTCAGCAATATCTTATTTATCTTACTGCTTTGTAATACTAATTTATTACCAGGTCATTGGCAGTGCACATGCTGAACAGGGCTGCTATACAGCGGGGGAAGAATTCAAACGGTCCAGTGGGTCCATAGGCAACACAGTAGAGCAAGTGTGGCTCAGAGAGCCCATAATTCAAATTCGTGCCCCTGATGTTATGAGCCACATCACTATAGGTGTGTCCCAATTAAAACCTAATTCCCTTTATCGTACACTATTTAGGGAATTTGCCGCCTGCCACTTTATTAGATACACCTTCTTGTGTCTGCACTCATTGTCGACTGTATCCATATAGATGCACTTTGTAGTTCTACAATTACAGACGGTAATCCATCTGTTTCTCTACAGTTACACTTTGTTAGTCCCTGTTACTCTGTCCTTTTTAATCTATAATGGTCAGGAGTCCTACAGATCAGGTGCTATTTGGGTGGTGGATTATTCTCAGCACCATGGTGACACTGACGTGGTGTTGGTGTGTTACATTTACATTTACAGTATTGACGACTTACAAAAGTGCTTTAAGACATCAGTAACATAATCCATTCTTAATAATTAGGAATCTAAACAAGAATACACTTCTGAAACTGTAAAGGTTGTGCAAAGATGGTGATTATTCTCTATAGATGTTCCAGCAGGGTTTATTATGAGACAGAGTTCTGTATGTTATGTATAACGCTCTGTAAGCAGATGTTAGCTGGGAAATTGCCGTAAGTAGGTTTATACATTCAAATGAGTTTGTCCTAATTTATAGAAAAATGGTATATTATCTGTAGCTTGTACATTCATCGAAACTTTATATCGACGGCCAAGAGATTATGCCACAGAGCACAGGTTGCATGAGAAATCAGATTTTAGATTAGACCATTGCATCCCCTGTATCCCTGTCCATCATCTCCTCCCTCTGACACAGCAAATCACGCCCATAGTTCATCAGAATTAGAAGTCATGGTCAGAATCACCACAACTACAACCCTGGCCAGAAGATCATTATAATGATGTCATATGATTCATGTTAAGACTGGGTAATATTTATTAATTTTAACTATATTTGCTCAATCAGAGAGGACTGTCATTAAAATGAAGGTGTGTGTGTGTGTGTATATATACCTCTGATGAGTTGACGTGTCCCTCTAAGAATGAGCAGCTGCTTGGATCGTGGGTGCAGGTATTTCTGTATTTACACCAGTGACAATGAAATGCACTGCTCACACACGACAAACACCTGCCAAACACACGCACAAGCGCGCGCACACACACACACACACACACACACACACACAGTACTCTTGTTTGTACTTTATACATTTTCACGTATGTTGTAAAATACCAAAAAAACAATATTAAGCAGTTTGTAATTTGTGAACAACAGCATGCTCAAACAAAGTATAAAACATAACATATTACGTTATATTTAAATATTTTAGTCTAGTAACAAATTTAACTCCAAACTTTTCTTTTGATGCTGTTCCTATAGTACTAACCCATGCTGCCTTAGACGCAATGTCACTAAATTTGATTTAAGCAGCTTACAAATACAATTACTGCTCTTATGTGACCTTCTGGTGTTGAAGAAATCTGTATTGAAATATATCTCAAATCACTTGCCTCAGACTTGTAACTCAGTTTGTAAATTAAAATAGAAGAATATTCGGACCATGTAGTGTGTGTGTGTGTGTGTGTGTGTGTGTGTGTCAGTATGAAACCATTTCAAAATATAGACAAATGCAATAAAAGAGTCTCTCTCTTGCGCTCTCAGACACACACACACAATTACTATAATTAATTACACAAGCTGATGAGATGAGTGTGACAGCACTGTAGCACAAATGGTAGGAGGAGGGAGACTGTTTGTAGTGAAATATTAATCAGTGTGACGAACCAAAGACTTGACAGACACACACAAACACAGTTGCTGAGATGCCTGCTTTTAGTCCTTTGAATTCCAGTAGACGTGCATAGATCCATGTACTACTGCATTATACACTAAGCGAGCGAACAAGTATTTAATTAAACATACTGCATAATTTAAATACAAAGACTGATTAAATGATGATGGTGCTTACACAAGGTTTACACTTGATGAACCACTAAAAGGGGAGAAAGTCTGGTAAAATAATTGTGCTTCTAATGACTCTGATGACAGTAACTGAGCAACTGTATTCAGCAGTGTTTTGGAACTTGCACTTGATGGACTGTTCTAGCAAACCAGTTCAGTCTCAGGAACCAGATTTTGGTCCACCTAACCATCTTGTGTTATTTTAAATAAACAGTAAATTGTTCAATGCAGTGGGCAGGAGCAAGGTGTGGTGCAATTGCCCTCTAACTAGAGCATATCAATAATCTGCCTTATGAAGATGGATGTCCATTAGAATTCTATCCACTTAAACAGTTGCCTACATAGTCACTGCATTTATAGGCAGCTCAATATGATTTGAGTCAGACCCATTTTCCACCACTGTAAATATAGAGAGATATACATCAGTGACGATTGCTCTAATACTGCAAGGGAAGCTCATCTTCCTCTAAAATGTCAAAAAATAAGTGATCAGATTGACTAAATATGCGCTACAACGCGCTCAACTTTTGTTCAGAATCAGCTTCTTATCACTGGTAACGACGCGGCTTT
>JAVSBV010000059.1:2665603-2677276 GCA_033117975.1 Parotocinclus spilosoma
TTAAGCAAAGGCTGTGAATACTTATGTAAATATGATTTCTTTGTTTTTTAATTTTAATAAATTTTCAAAACTCTAAAAAAACGCGTGTGTGTGTATAGATATATTGCCAACAAAGGTTTCGGGAAGAAGTACTGGTTACATCATTTGTATTATTTAAAAATCATAAATTTTTGTGAAGTTTAAATACAGTATATGTTAAACTGGAAAATACAGAATAACTGATACTTTTATTCATTTGTATACATATATATATATATATATATATATATACACGTGTTAATACATGAGTTTGGAAGAGCTGTAATAAAATATTGGTTAGCATGTGTGCAACAATTCAGCTTAACAATTGTACAATAATCGATAATGCCGATTATAATATGTCGACATCGGAATTTTAACGTCAAAACCTTGTTAATTGGTAACTGCAATGCACTACTGGAACTGCTGTGCTGGGGAGCAACATCACTTCTGCCCTCCGCCATTAGTGCTTTAAGACGTACCTGTGATTAAAATAATATTTTTTATTACAATTGCTCGCAGGTGATCATGACTGCAAAGATATCAGTGAACCATTAAACAGAAGTATCTCCTTCATTGAAGCCACCGAATATTTGAAGGTAAGTCAACTTTTGTTGCACATCATTTGTTTCATTTGTTTTTTACAGCATTTTAGACTAGGCTTGGGTATCGAAACCCAGTTCTGTTTTGGAACCGGTTCCACACTTCCAAGAACTGGCTACAAATTACAAGAACTATAAAAAATAATGCAATTTCACTTATCGCTTCTACTAACTCTTTCTGTTTAACTCTCTTTGGACCATGGCTTCATCATTTTAACAGTAGACATTGCTTATGAGTTGTAGTAACTGAGGGAAGTTTAGTGTTTCTAGGTCACTGCTTCAGTATATTAAGCCATGTAAAGCTTTTTACATATGATAGTTTTAAATGGGGGAAAAAAAGCTAAATGTAATAATGATTTACTTTAAAAAAAAAATGATACCTTCTCATTCAGGCCCATCTGGGTGGTTATTAAATTTAATCCAGTTATTAATCTACATAATTTTATATTTCATGGCCTTTGCAAAGACTGCACTTATAGGTATTTATATGTTCCATTTCTTTCCAATTAATATTGGTTTCTTCTGTCTAGCTCCAAAATAAAGACTATCGGGACTGGATACAGACGTCCTTGGAATGGGTCATTAAAACTGGAGACGTTGTTGGTATAAGGTAATATTTCAGTTATCATAGGCAAAAGTGTGTACTGGTAATTAAAATACTTTTTAATTATTGTATTTAATAGTGATGACCAGATGTGTTTGGCCACCAAAGGGTAAATGTTAGACTGGGTGAGAGAATGGGGATGAACATGGCTGATAGCATACGTATTACCTTTAAAAAGCAAATTTAATGGCTTCTGTAAGGACGATGAAATGTGAGCACAGAAAGGCATTTGCAAGTATGGAAACACAAAGCAAGCGCACAAAACTCCTTGCAGCCCATGAGAGAAGTTAGAAGGCTGCGTTCACACGACAGTACAGCACTATCTATTTAATGTGAAATATATCAGACCTTGGTCTGAACAGTTCTTAACGCTGCTTAACTGACATGCACAAAAGAGCATTTGACCCAGTCGGCCAGGGTAAACAATCAAACAGTCAGCAGTAACAGGCGTTTCTTTAATGGTCTTCTTAAGAGCATGATATTCAGCCATAACCACTGTTTTGCACAAGCGTCTCTCTTTTATTTTATTTATTTATTTATGTATTTTTATTTTTTTAAACTTTTGACGGTGCAGCCACATTCCCCTGTGCTCACAGCTTCAACATCCCACCTTGGACTCTGCCTGTGTGGAGTTGTGACTCCTCTTGTCCATGTGGGTTTACTTCTGGTCCTGTGGTTTCCTCGCACTTTCCGAAGACGTGCGTTTCGTTAATTGGTTGCTCTAAATTGACCCAGTGTAAATGTTGACTAGTATGGATGTAACCTTGTTCCTGTGAAGAACATGCTAGTGCATTGTTCAATAAACAAAAACAAACAAAGTAAGAGCATTATAAAATGAATGGAATAAAATTTAAGTAAAACACTCTTTTTCTTTTTTTTTTTTTTTTTCTCTCCTGAACTGATCAGCTCAAACAAGTGGTTTTTAAAATGGCATGGAGCTATTGCAGGGGGGTGCAGCAAGATGAACGCTGTTACACAATAAACATTTAAAATTCTTAATGTATGTCACTTGTAATAATGCCACTGTAAAAGTGATTTTTCACTCTGCTTAGTTCAGTAAGATTTGGTAAGAATTTGTATGAATTACAGTGTTTAAATGACATTGTATTGTGGCTTGGACTGAAAAGATCTGTATGTGCATCTGGGAATGGCAGTCACTTATTCTTATCTAAAAAAAGAAGGAAAGCTCAGAATCACTGGCGTAAACAATGTCAGCTTTGAACAGCAACAGATCAACAGTAAAACTATCTGCCAAGTTGAATCGCTTCATTATTCACAAATTTTAAGAAATCATGCAAACCACGAATTTTTAGATTTTTACCTCAACACGTACAAACATTTGCTACTGGTTTTCGCCAGGAATTATTGTTGGTGCATCACTCGTTTAATTAACTTGTATTTTAATTTGAACCAGCTGTGGGTCAGGAGTGTAAAGTTAATCTCTTGACTGCTGGTGTTACAGACTGATTGCTGATCATCCTGATCAACTAGTGGAAGATGTGTCTGATATCGTCCGTCTGGAGTCTACTCACCCTCGGATGTCCTTTGTCTGCCGCTTCCGCCGGGCCTTCTTCACTGTGATCTACAGAGTGCTCCTCGTCCTTACTGGTACTATTTTCTTAGATAATATCTGCTGCAGTTTAAACACCAGCCGTGCATGGGCATGGCGGTGGCTCGGTGGTAGCACCGCAGCATCACAGCAAGATGTTCTTTGGTTCAATCCCATGGTGGAGGGACCTGGGGTCCTTTTTGTGTGAACCCTGCATATGCTCCGTGTCTGCATGGATTTACTCTGGATGTCCGGTTTTCTTCCACAGTTCAAAGATGTGTGTATTTTAGGTTAATTGATCACTCTAAATTGCCATTGACTTGACTATATGTGTACACTTCGGGGAAAAAAAATTTTCGCACAAAAATTCGGGGATATTTAATCGTGGGATATTTCATTCTGAAATATTTACTTTTTTGTGAGCATTGTGTATACACAGATTCAAATGCCATTTTAGTGTATATATTTATGTAATTTGGCAGTTTGTACTCTATATACTGCGCACAAAAATGGGGGCTATTTTCTCAGTGTTTGCATGCACACAAATGTAACTGCCACGGGTTACCAGGTCCACTTATTCCAAAGTTGTCTAAGAGTTTCTCTAGCAGGATGGGGCAGCCTCAAAATCAACTTCGCCACAGAAGTAAAGCCAGCAAACTGGTATCTAGTATTCACAAGAACATGGAGAAAAAAAAAAAACAGTTTATAAGACCCTCACCCCACCTTCAGAAGGGTTTATAGCAGGTTTTATTTTTTGTTCTGCACACCCCAAGCCTATGCTATACAAAGAGATTCCTGTTATCTGCCTTTACTTAAATGTCTGTTGATCAAATATTTGCTGCCTTTTCACAGCCATCGGTCTTGTGTGGGGCTTGGTTCGCTACGTGAAGTATCGCTGGAGACAAGAGGAGGAGGAGACCAGGCAGATGTATGACATGGTGGAACGCATCATAGGTATGAATGCCAAGTCTCTTTCCATTTGTCCATTCCATTTTTCTATTTGAGAATGTGTACTGTGGAATGAGACGAATAAGTGCTTGATTTCTGTGTACGCAGATGTGCTAAGGAGCCATAATGAGGCATGCCAAGAGAATAAGGACCTGCAGCAATACCTACCCATTCCTCATGTCCGGGACTCTCTCGTCCAGCCTAAGGACAGGTGGGTTTTTTTTTATCTTTACACTACCTTATCACCACTGACAATAAAACTCATCCTAGTAGAATGCTAAGCCCTTGACAATACCATGGAACATTTCTACATAGACTCTAATATAAATGCAATATTTCACCAAAAATCCTGAACTTTCTGAATCATCTCAAGATTAAAAACCAAATATAGCACAAATAATTTACAGAGCTTAAGCTTGTGTATAGAATACATCTAAAATGCCATGTACATAGGCTAGGTTTGAGCTGGAATGGCAATAAACACGAACAAACCAATAGTTATGCTGCCTTAAAAACACCATCATTGTTAGGAGAATGATCTTCATGAATACTAGCAATAATTCATACTGTAGGGGAATTGCTTATATTCATGTTTGTAATAACAAAAAAAAAAATCTCCCATCATCTTTATTTCTTGTCAAGGCATCAAGCAATAAGAATGTGATAATATACTGTACATTAAACAGTTATATCAGTAAATATATCAGTTATATATCAGTTATATCAGTATACACTAGCCAGCCACTTTCATCAGCTACTCCTGTTCAACTGGTCGGTAACACAAATATCTACGAATTACATGGCACAAGTTCATACATTTAGGATTGTAAGCAGGACCAAGACAACCTGCTGAAGTTCAACCCAAGCATCTGAATGGGGAAGAAGGGTGATTCTAGTGACTTTTAATGTTTTGTGCTAGACTAGCTGGTCTGCGTATTCCAGAAACTGCTGATCTATTAAGATTCTCATTCACAGCTATCTCTAGAGTGGACAGAGAAATTGTTCAGTGTGGGGCAGTTATCTGGACAAAATGCCTTGTTGACACCAGTGGTCAGAGGACAATGGCCAGAATGGCAACGATAACTCAACTCGTTATATCCCGAGCTATATAGAACACGCACAACCATCAAATTTTAAAGCAAGTGCCATGGTGGCACTCTTTGTCAGAGACTAACCGACAACAATATTGGACAATAGAACGTTGTCTGGTCTGAAGAGTCTCGATTTCTGCTGCCGTGTTCAGATGGTAGGGTCCAAATTTGGAGTAAACAACTTGAAAGCATGGATCTATCCTGAATTGGATCAACCGTTCAGGCTGATGGCGGTGTAATAATGTGGGGGATATTTTCTCGTCCACACTTAAAACCAATTGCCGATTGTTTAAACGCCGCATCTTCTAAACAGCATTTCAGAAAGCTCAGATCATCTCGAAATGGTTCCTTGAATATAACGATTTCATCATGGATGTGCATCTGACAAATCTCCAGTGTTCTTGTCATGTAAACACGGATCAGAATCTCTGAGGAATGTTTCGGGCACTTTGCTTAATTTCTGCAATGAAGAGTTGAGGCACATCTGAAAGGATATCCAACCTAGTATTAGCAAGGTGTACCTAAGGAAAGTCAAATAAGAAGATAACAAATAAGCTGTTCCATAGTTTAAGGGCAACAACAAAAAATGTATGGAATAGTTAACAAACTTTTCAGGAGATTTTAAATCTGTGGTGTAATATGCTGACTCAGAACACGTAGAAATGCTGGTGCTGGTGCTTTGCCATGGAGAACAGTAGTTTTGACCTCAGTTTGTTTTTTACCATTTGTTGTGAGCTTATGGGTCAAAATGTAATAGCTGTGTAATAAAAGTATCATCTGTGTACATTTTAGAAAGAAGAAGAAGAAAGTGTGGGACAGAGCTGTGGCCTTCCTCTCTGCAAACGAGTCCCGCATCAGGACTGAAACACAGAGGATTGGAGGGGCTGACTCCCTGGTGTGGAGGTGGCTCCAGCCGCCGCTGTCCTGCGACAAGAGCAATATGCCCTCGAAAGTATGGCAGGGCAAAGGTAATTCTGCCTAATAGTCACAGTAGCCATCAGGATTCTCTCCTCACCTCGATGTGAAAGGCAGTGTAGTTGTGATCATATTTAATACTGTGGGGCCCAGTGGTTAAGGTACTGGACTATGAACTGGAAGGTCCAGAGTTCAGATCCCGCCTCTGCCACAGCTGGGTCCCTGAGCAAGGCCCCTTTTCCCACAATTGTGTTGTATTAATTGTAAATTGGGAAAATGAATTGACAATTAAATTGTATTAATTGTAAGTCGCCCTAGATAAGGGCTTCTGCTGGAATACATAAATGTAATTCTCTGGACCTGCTCTTTTTCAGCATTCCCTCTGGATAGAAGGAATTCGCCTCCTAACAGCTTAACGCCTTGTTTGAAGATTCGCAACATGTTTGACCCTGTGATGTAAGTTCTGCCAGGAGCATCTCTAATTTTTTCTTTAAGAAATGTGTAAATGTATAGGTGTGCGTTGTTTAATGACCACAGTAAAACACGGTGTTAAATTTGAGCAGGCCAAAACTTTTATTTGATGGACAGGTCCTCAGACCACTTCTTGGCAGTGTAGACATTTTATTCTCTTGTGAAAAATTTACATTTGGGATGTCCTTTTAAATGAAGTAAAACTGCTCACAAAAAATATAGCTTTTAAAAAGGAAAACCCAAACATCATTTTGAAATATACTTTATATAATATAAATATCCTTGTCATTTTTGTGTGCAGTGTAACTAAACTTTGTACAAAAAAGCATTAACTGAGGTACTCCTTTTTTTGCTTTTCTTAGACAGCAAGGGCATTTAACATATTTAACACCTAATAAAACTTTCTGCTAACGTTTTTTTTTAAAGACTTTTGGGTTTTGAGGCTGGACCATGTTTCTGGTCTGGTCCATTTGCTAAGGACTACATGCTCATCGCTTATTTTATTAGGTACAACTCCTTGTTTCTACACTTGTCTGATTGATCAATTATCAGTGGACCATCTGTTTCTCTGCATTCTTCCTTAGTCCCCTTTAGTCTGTTCTATTATGGACAGGACATTCAAATTGACATTATAGATCAATTACCATCTGGGTGGTGGGTCATTCTCAGCACTGCACTGACACTGATATGGTGGTGGTCTGTGTATTGGTGTGGTCTGATCCATGCATCTGGCATGCATGGATCAGACTCATCAGTGCTGCTATGGTTATTAATCAGTGTCAGTGCTGGGCTGAAAATAGTCCACCAACCAAAAATGTCCACCATTCATCAGCATCATCTTGCGATCGCTGAAGAAGAATTAGATTAACACAAACTGTGCAACAGCAAATATCTGCTTTTAAATGTACAAGGTGGAGCAAAAAGCTAGATGTCCAATAAAGAAAACACTGTTTAAACACTCCAGCAGCGCTGCTGTGTCTGATCCGCTTGTGAGAGAGAGTACAACAGTGCTCACCAGTGACACAAGTGGTTTTTGATGTGTGTTGGTCCTGTGGATATTCTGACCATTAAAGAACAACAAATGGGACTAACAAACCGACTAAAACAGTCTGCTTTATATCCACAAAGTGCATTTATATAGGAAGTGGAACCGATCGAATAGACAAGGTGCACGTAGTAAAGTGATCAGCGTTTGTATATACATGATTAAAATGTTTACTGTAATTGCTTAACAACCACAATGTGGAAAATAAGGAGTGCAGCAAACACACAAAGGGAAATGATGCAATTCATCTTACCATGCTATTTTTGTTTGGCAGGGAGGTGGGTGAAAACTGGCACCTTGCCATTCAAGAAGCCATTCTGGAGAAATGCAGTGATAATGATGGCATCGTTCATATTGCTGTTGATAAGAACTCCCGAGAGGTGGGGTTTCTCTCTGTACTTGATTCACATGTACTAATGTGTTCACTGGTCATAGAGGGACATCCATGCTTGTGTCTGCAAATCGTGATACGTTTTCATCCCACGCTCCTCTTTCCCCATAGGGCTGCGTTTATGTGAAATGCCTTTCAGCAGAGCACTCTGGGAAAGCTTTCAAGGCACTACACGGCTCTTGGTTTGATGGTAAGTGGAAGTGATAATTTTACTCAAAGGGAGAGCCAGAGCTCTGAACAACCACAGTTGTGTTTACTTTATACTCTTATTTACAAAGCTGCATTTGAGCATATTGAACATGCCCCCTCTCATGCCTTCCCTTCCAGGAAAGCTGGTGACTGTTAAATACCTCCGTCTGGACCGCTATCACCAGCGTTTCCCGCAGGCCTTGGGTTGTAACACACCCTTAAAACCGTCCAGCTCGAGCATGAACACCATGGCTCGCCTTCACCATCGCTCCAGCACGTCCAGCTCCCTGGGCTTCTCTTGAGTCCTAACCATGTCTTTTTAAGCTCTGTCTCTTTTTTTTTCCTCCTCCTCCTCTCTTCATGAGTGGGAACCGTGCTCAGGAGCTCTTTTCTCATCGTGGGCTGGAGGATCATGTGGTCTTTTCTTACACTAAAGCAACCGTTTGTTGCGAACCTGTGTGACTTTGGGATTGATCTATAGAGGAGAAATGTGCAGAGCCGAGCAAGACTGGTGGTGGACATGCTGGGAGTTGGGTGAAGTTTGCTTATTAGTGGCTCAGACTCTGGTGCAGTGGACACAATGTCTATATTAGCTTTTCTTTTTTTTTTGTGTTTTGTTTACGGACTCTCTCTACAGATTGAACAAGGAAACAACATGGCTTCCACTTTATTCAAATGGTCAGACATTCTATTTCAGAGCTTGAGCTGCTGGGGTTTTGCTCTCGTTTCTTTGCTTTTACTCCAGCCTATTCCCCTCTTTAGTTAAAAGTTCTTTCGGGCTCTACATAGCTGCATGTGCTGGTTATAGTATCCCTATATTTAAGCTTTGAATTGTATCATAACGTGGATGTTTATTTCCCTGAAGACATTTTAACTTGTGTATTTCCTTTTTTTGTAGTTTTTAGTCCAAAACAATGGCATGCACGCACTCTGAAAGGGGTGCTGTAAATATTTCGTTAAGTGGTGGTGGTTGAAATTGTTTGTATAAAACTGCAGATCGTCAAATTCCTTAATTAATTTTTGCCAACCGAATGGTCGCGTCGATTTCCAGTTATAACGCAGAGCAGTGTCGTGCTGTGACCGTTTGGTTGGGATTTATCCGATTTTTGGTCTCTTATTTACACGTCGCCCATTCATGCGGTTTTTCACCTTGTGATTTTGATTGTATTCTAGTATACTCTAATGTATAATTATTATTTTTCTTTCATTTGAACTTTAGGCTTTTTCTTTACAGCTGGTGTCATTCGGTAAATGTTTGTTTCCTCATTCACAGGCAGCCTCTGATCACCAAAATGACTAGTTTGCTAAAGTCTGGATAAACAAGTCTGGTCATGTGGTAAAGTTAAAATGGTTTCGTCCATTAGGTGCATACCACCATCTGACCCTTTTTTCCAGTTTGGTTGTTAATGGAAAAGGCGCTATTCTTGCGCCAGTAGTGACAGGACAACATCTTGTCTAAAGGACAGATAAGCCGTTCTGATCTTCATCACAAACACAGAAGGCATGTCATGTTCAAGCTGGATTATGAAACAAGTTCCAGCTGTTGGTTAAATATGGTGGGGATTCATCTGAGGTTAATAAAGTGTATCTGAGGTACCCCTGCTTTGTTTTTATTTATCCTCTGTTAAGCCGGTAATAAAATACATTTTGCCCCTACACGCTATTAAAAGCGCTGCCCATTATTTAAATCTGTTATTTCTAAGGAAAATACAGAAGAAGTGACTAAAAAAAGTGGATTAATTGCTATGAGATGTACAAACAATGTGGAACACTATAGTGCTCTCTTCTCTGCAGCAAGTAACCTAACTGTGCCTTATTTTTGTGCTTTTTTTTGACTAACGCTGCATTTGATAGGAATGTATTTCCTCTTTCAAATGATCCAACCTACTGTAAATCCTAGTGAGATTCCTATTATAATGACCTTATTGTATCGTGTTCTCAAAAAGTACCATGAGATTTCTTTTAGTCAAACAAACAGCTGTTTAGGTGACGCAGGTTACCACTAATTGTTTGACAATTTGATCAGCGAGGTTAAACACTAGAATGTCCCCCACTACTCATACTCCCTTCTTGAGGGGAGAGGAGTGACATTTTTAAACAATAATATGAGTTTATCAGCTGATGGTGTGTGAACAATTTATAGCCAGGAGTTTTTGCTGTACTTGCACAATGTAATCTTGCTTTGTGCTCATAGCCTGCCATTGCCTGATTAACCTGTGTTTTTTGTTTGTTTTTATTGTAGTCTGTATTTTTTTTTTTCTCTTAAGCTTGGATTGATGTGGCAAGACTTAGTTGCATTCTCTTGTTTTTTTTTTCTTTCCATGTGATGTATCTTGAACCCTGTACATTATCTTTAAACTAGAATATTATGCATCAGCAGTCACAGCACATTGACCAACATCCCTGATCTGCAAACCAGAGGAGAGGGTGTACAATAATCCAGGCTTTTTAAAGCTTCAGTTGTAATGTTATTTGTCACTTGTCTTGATGAACCAGCTATAATTAAAGGTTTCTTAAAGTTTTATAATATGATGACTGTTGCCTCATGCATTTTAAATCTTATGACATGCACTCAGCATTGCCTTTATTAGGTAAACCTTGTCTTTCATCACTTTACTTACTATATAGAAGTGTTTTGTAGTTCTGTAATTACATACTGTAGTCAGTTTGTTTCCCTATGTTAATCCATCAATAATTTGCTCTCTAATGGTCAGGACCACCATAGATCAGGTTCTATTTAGGTAGTGGATCATTTGCAGCACTGCGGTACATTTGGGTAAATAACTCTATCCACACCACCAATGTCACAGTCACATAGACCCACAGGAACTCCAAAACTAAGAAGCCCCTGGTAATGGAGAACTGTAATCCAAGCCAAGGATACAACCAACTCCGCAACACTGCTGAAGGAGGGTGTGCCACTGGGGACACATATGGATTCTGCAGAAATTTGTCATGTTTCAGCTTGTTCACTGTGAAGATTTTGTGAAGTCATTTTGGGGCAGCATGGTGACAAAAGATTTTGGCATAAATTCCTCACAGATCCAGAGATCCCTGGTTTGATCCTGACCTTGGGCTCTAGCTATGTTTGTATGTCCTCATAAGTTGAAAAGTTTTCCACAACTTTGCTTTTACAGTTCAAAGATATGCATTAGGTTAACGGGTCTCTAAATTGGCCCAGTGTGTGACTTGTATAACAATCTATGTAACTGTGCTCCCGTTGTAAAATAGACATTTGTTGTTAATGTTAAATAAAAACAAACAAAACACTTCATTTAGACAGCCCACTAAAGGTGTTGTCACAAAGATTGTGCATTTTTTATACAAGATGTGTATACCTTGAAATACTCATTGCATGACTCATTTTAGCACATTTCCGAGCATCAAACTGTCACTTTCCTCTTCTGGCTGATGTGCACCCGTTAGCTTTTGTTTACATAGTTAAACATAAAAGCATCTGATTTAATTTTATTAAACAAGATCATGAGAAAAGCAAATGGAAAAATCAATGAAAGTTGTATGATTATGAAATGAGATGCAAACTCAATTATCTTGATTGAGCAGCAAGTGACACATTCTTGGGGCTAAACAGAAGGATGTCAGTCTGTTTGAGATTGCCCCATATTATGGCCATATTATGGCCACCTGAGACTGCTAAAACACACCGACAGTGATGGGGCATGGACAGGATCAGATTGTCCAGCAGTTCCTGTGGGATCCTCTGCCACTCTTTCTCCAGGGCAACTTCCAGCTTAAGAAGTGTTGTAGAAAGCATGTACATACACTACCGTTCAAAAGTTTGGGGTCACCTAGACAATTTTGTGTTTTCCCTTAAATCTCATACTTTTAT
>JAVSBV010000059.1:2683501-2695640 GCA_033117975.1 Parotocinclus spilosoma
AATCAGTTTGGCTGTACCACATGGTTTTAGCACTGAATCAGTTTGGCTGTACCACATGGTTTTAGCACTGAATCAGTTTGGCTGTACCACATGGTTTTAGCACTGAATCAGTTTGGCTGTACCACATGGTTTTAGCACTGAATCAGTTTGGCTGTACCACATGGTTTTAGCACTGAATCAGTGCTATTAACTGTTATTTTCTTTTTGTTTATGGATGTCTTTTTCAGGCAAGAGTCAACGTGTATGAAGTAAAATGCGCCACCATTTCAAATGGGTTTGGATATAAATAATCAAAGTAATTTAGTAAAGATTTTGAAATGGATCATGCGCTTAATTATTGTGCTTTACTTTCTTCAGGCATGACCACGTGCATGCTTCTGTGCAAGCCAATGCGTTCCTAAATTTGAGCCACAATGTAGACACTGACTCTTGCTTGGAATTCTATAGTGAACAGGTTTTTGCTTAAAGGAAGCTTAATTAGGTTTGCACATCAAAGCAGTGTGTTGTAATGTTTGGTGTTTCAAATTTATGTAAGGACTCTTAACATGCATCCTACCCATCTTGAACTGTTTCAGGAACATGTCGCACCAAGAAGACCTGGCCCAAAACCTTTCCTCAAGAGGAGTTAAGGAAACGCCTAACTCCTATCCAGTACCATGTCACTCAGGAGAAGGGCACAGAGAGGTAAGATCTTAGAAGTAATGCTTGTTTCCTGTTTATATTTTGGCTAATGGATTGACCAGGACTTTTGGCTCTCAACAGCCAACTGGGCCAGTTAAAATTCAACTCGGCCAGAAGGTACAGCTCGTACAGTTAACAGTATTACAAAGGCAACATACACTCACAGGCCACTTCATTAGGTACACATGTTCCTTGCATCCTTAGCACAAATATCTAATCAACCAACTGGCAGAAACTCAGTACGTTTAGATATGTAGACATGGTCAAGACTGGCTTCAAGGCTGAACTTCAAACTGAGCGTCAGAATGGGTAAGAAGGATGATTTGAGTGACTTTGAACTTGGCATGGTTGTTGGTGCTAGATGGGCTGGCCTGAGTATTTCAGAAACCACTGATCTTCTTGGGATTCGCATCGAATATAATCAGACAAAATAATTCCCAATTATGCATATTTGAAAAATTATTTTATTCATCTGCCACTATTTACTTAGTTTTACGATTAATACAAACTTAATTATGGCAGTTAACATCTAAGCCACCCAAGGTGGATGGGTCCCTTTTGAGTCTTGGTTCTTCCAAGGTTTGTTCTTTACCACATTTGGGGAGTTTTTCCTTTACCACTGTCGTACTAGGCTTGCTCAATTTGGGATTGTGCTTTTAAGATAGTATAAGGCTGTAAAGCTGCATGCACCATTGTAAAATGCGCTATACAAATAAATCTGATGGAGTTTACTGAGAATGGCTTAAAGGGAGAATAAAATGTGAATGGTTTAAAAAGGAAATCTGTGGTTTGAGCTGATTTGAACACAACAGTATCTCAAACAATTACTACATCTATAGTACACAGAGAAGAGCATCTCTCCATGCACACATTTAACTTGAAGCAGATGGGCTTCAGCAGAAGAAGATGACATGTTAAGTTCCTTCTGTCAGAGAAAAATTGGAAAAACGTTGGTTAGTCTTAAAAGGACAATCCCAAATTGAGCAAGCCTAGTACGACTGTGGCAAGGAAAAACTCCCTAAATTATGTAAGGATCAAGACTAGGGACCGATCCTCCTCTCTTTTTCCTGCAACATTGAGATGATACAGTCAGAATTAGTATGTAAACAACATACAATTATGTAATGGTGTAGGGGATATTTTCTTTGGGATTCTTAATTCCAACTGAGCATCTTTAAAAAAAAAAACAGCTTATGTGAATATTGTTGCAAACAATGTCCATTCCTAAATGAGGACAGCATACCATCTTATACATGCTTTGTCACACAGCTCAAACTGGTCTCTTGAACATGATTCTGTGTTCACTTTAATCAAATGGACTCCACAGTCACCAGATCGTGCAGCTTTGGGATGTGATGGAATTGGGAGATTTACATGATGGATGTGGAGCTGGCAAGTCTGTAACATGTGACAATAGGAGGGACATCTCTAAGGAACATTTCCAGCACCTTGTTGAATCTACGCCATGAAGAATTAAGGCAGTCTAGAAGACAAAAGTGGGTCCAGCCCAGGACAAGCAAGGTGTAGTGGCCGGTGAGCCTATATTGAGGACTATTCCTAAAAATGGTTTTGTGGGTTGTTGGACAGTGTGCATTCAGAACAACAGCTGTAGAATTATATGCATGTAAAATGCATGAGGCATGTTTCCACCTGTAGAGGCGTATGGATTGGCTGCTTTCTTATAACTCTGAACTTGTTACTGTCTCCGTTTTAGTTTGGCTAGGCTGAAGCTAGAGCAGGATTGAGTGCCAGGACGATGCCATCATGCAAACCCTGTCATGTTTGCAGAAAAGCCAGAACCCTGTGACTTGTTTTCCCTCTTTCTGGTCAGGCTCAGCCACAGCAAAGCACACGTGGGGAAAGTATTTATCGGCCCATTGGCAGGAGGAATGTGAAAAATGCCCCAGGCCCTGATCCTGTGTGGGTGAGGGTGTTGAGTTTTCTGAGGCCTGTGGCTTGCAGACCATCAGAGGTTACAAAACCAGGCTGGTCCTCTTTTAGATATGCTGTTGGTCTGCTTGTTGGCTTCACTAGAGTCTGATTTAGTGGACGTTTGAGCGGCAAAGCGGCAACATCAAACTGCTATTAAATCATCTTAATTCTCAAGGAATCTTTGTACGATAAAGCCTTTCTAGGTCAGTAGATATACACTCACTGATTGCTTTTTATATACGCCTCCTCGTTTCTACACGGATTGTTCATTTTGTCAGTTCCAAATGTCATATAAATGCACTTTGTAGTTCTACATTTTACAGACGGTTGTTCATCTATTTGTCTACATACTATATTAGTCTTCTTAACCCTGTTATCTAATGGGCAGGACCCCTACAGGTCCAGCACAAATCAGGTACTATTTAGGTAGTGAATCATCCTCAGCACTAGAGTGGCACTGATGTGGTGGTGATGTGTTAATGTTTGCTGTGCTGGTATGAATGGATCAGACACAGCAATGATGCTGGAGTTTTAAACATTGTTTACTTACAGTCCACTTTATTAGAGATATTCACCTAATTTCTTCACCATGTAGAGGTAATGCCAGAGACCGTATCTTATCTGTATTGTATTTTGTTTTCGTCATTCTCTAATAGTTCATCAGTGCCCACACGATGCTGCCTAAAGGATGCTGGTGGCTGGACATTTTTGGTTGGTGGCCATTTTCAGGTGTTTAAATCTTTAGCAGTAGTACTGTGTCTGATCCAATCATACCATCATACCAGCAAAACGCACACTAACACATCAGTGTAACAGCAGTGCTAAAAATGATCTACCATCCAAATAGTACCTGATCTTTGGGGGTCCTGACAGTTACAAAACAGGGTACGGTTAAGGGGACTAACAAAGTATGCAATGAAACAGCTGACTTCAATTGTGGCTTGTAATTCTAACTGTTGTCCATTTGTAGTGTTACAAAGTGCACCTGTTTGGTAAGTGGGACTAATAAATTTTACAGTCGGAGTAGCAACAAGTGTACCTAATTAAGTGAACAGTGAATGTTTATTTTAAGGTATAGGTGCATATCTTTCAGCCTGATATCAAGATACCAATTCTGTAGTATGAAGTGATGGCCAGGAGCAATAATTGGCTTCACTATTTTAAAGAAAATGACTAAAACTCTTAAGTAACTCTTTATGAATAGAGGTAAGAATATAAAAATGTAATGCCTTGGTTTTATTTGTAGTGCCTTTAGGGGCGAGTTAACAGACAACAAAGAACAGGGAACGTACACGTGCGTTGTCTGCGGTACCCCTCTTTTCACGTAAGTCTATTAATTTCTATATTAAGTTACTGCATTACTCATTTTTGTAGATGATCTTCTTACTTCTACTACATGGCTCACAAAAATTAAGGGATATTTAATTATGGGATATTCCATTTTTAAATATTCCTTAATTTTTGTGAGCATCTCACTGTGTTTACATGCACTTAATAATCTGCAGAAATCAGACTGGATTATTAAAGATTTTATTATTTTGATAGTAATTCAATAAATGAGTTTACATGCACTTGGTTTATCAGATAATGGAAAACCTTTGGGTTTACATGACTATCGCGATAATCAGATTTCTAATTTCAGAATACCAACTGTGTTTGGTAGCCTTTTCACAGATGCTGCATTTAATTCCAGGGTTGCCAGATCGTAAAAGGAAAAACGAGCAACCTGGTCTATAGAAACAATCCCAAAAGAACCCACGGGGTTCCACGAACAAAAGAACCACGAACAAACAGACCAGGAAACCGTATATATGATTCTGCTAGCCGCTTTCAGGATATGCTTGCATGCATGCACAGAGTAAGAAAATCGGTTAAAATTAGATTAAGGCTATTCATGCGCTGAGAAATCAGATTTCTGAACTAAAATCCTGCTCTCCGTATAAGATTTCTTAATCGGATGTCTAGGCCTTCATTCTATGCAATCGGAGTATACTGTTTACATGACCACTTGAATAATCAGATAACTTCAGAAATATCACTACAATCAAATCAAGTGCATGTAAACCTTCATAATGTTTGAACTTTCTTATCGTAGCTTACTGCAGCCATTAATTTGTATTTAACTGGTCTGCTAATAGTAAGCTTCAAATACTGCAAATTGTTTTGTGAAGTTACTGTGCTAGGAGTTCAGCCTCCTGCTACTGTCATGTCTCCTCTCCTGTATGATTGGTGGATTTGGGCTTCTCCCCGTGTGGCCCAGCTGCAGTGCGAGGTTAACTCTGCCTGACAGGGTGTCCAAAGGTGGCCCAGGAGCCATTACCAGGTCACCTTTTTCCCACAGCTCACTGGAGAGCTTCAAAGCCTGTTGAATTTATGGCTGGCGTTAGCCCATGTCTTAGGAACAATGTACTCAAAGGAGCCAGGCAAACCCCTCGTACGGCCCGCCTGTCTTCCAACTATGCACTCTGAGAGCACAATTTGCCTGCTTATTGCTCACTAGGTATTTGCCATGCAGTGTTTTATTGTGGAGAGGCAAGAGGACTGAAAGAATATAAACTGCTTAAAGTAAGAGTTGATTCTGTAACGATCGACTGTGCTCAGTGCTGGACTATTCCTTGACAAAAGAGGAATATTTCCTATTCAGGTGCGATCCTTTAGGTATATGCTAAACCTTGGATGCCAGAACCTGTGTTTAACTTGCAGATGACCAGTGATGGATTTATATGGGAACAGTAATGACCTGCCCTCTCTAGTTTCCAGTATGTCCACTGGTTGGTGGCTGCCTATTATGGGTGCAAACATTTGCTGCCCGACTGTGAACTGCACTCACACTTGGCTGCATTTTTATTACAGTATTATTACACCAGAGATATTGGTTTATAGACCATTATTATTATTATTATATAAACTTATTTAGCCTGTGTTTGATGGTTTGCATCTAAGCAAACCTTGACACCTCTGCTCTAAACTTATTGTTAGAGTGCAGAGTTGCCTGGTTCCTCTCAAGGTTTCTTCCTATTCATCCCAGGGAGTTTTTCCTTGCCACTGTCACCTCTGCTTGCTCATTAGGGACACAATGACTCACAAAGACTATAGTGTAACTAAATTCTTACACTATAATTCTGTATGGCATCAAACCTCTTTGTTGTAAAGCTGTTTTGTGACAATACTGTATTGTAAAAAGCGCTATAGAAATAAATTGACTAGACTTAATAACTCTTTTAAACATTAATAACCTTTTGTCTTTCGTTGCAGGTCAGATAAGAAATTTGATTCCGGCTCAGGTAGGTTTCAGTCAACCTCATTAACCAGTGCCATAATCTACGACACAGGTCATAGTACAAACCTGGTTAACATTCTGTGCATGAGCATAAAGTTTTAGTGCAGATAAATGTTGATACACGTTTCTTGAATCTATTTTATGAATCTTGATACATTCTTGATTTTTTTTGTTATGTATTTGTAATGCGCAAGTGCACATTAGGAATAAAATATGCCTACATGCCAGTATATAAGCTTAAATGTACTGCCTTTGACCCTTTTGCCCTCCTTATGGTTGCTCACAAAGCTGAATATGTGCTCAGCCTGCTGTATAATAGGCAGTTAGTGCAGGCTACAAAGGCTCACATCCTTATTAATTACGTAAACATAAAAAAACACGTCGACTTCATAAGCCCACAAAATATTCAGCCAGTTGTTTTAATGAACACTACCTGCCGCTCTGTGATTAATGTATTGCCTGTAAAATTTTGACTGCTGCCATTTGTAATCCGTTGGAATTCCCCAACTCTTCGTAATTTAGTCAATTCAAGCATTGCTGTTTCATTTCATTTCCAATTAGGGCATACCTCCGAGCATGGTTTCATCTTGTGGTATACAAATAAATGCGTCCACATTATTTGAAACATGTCTTCATTATATCAATTTTTTAATTATGTATTTCAGTGCTTGTGCCCCATTAGACCAATGTGGTGTGTTAATGGTCAAAGACGGGGGCCCAATAAATGTTTCAGTTTAAAGCTGCCCCTATCTGACTGCCTCAGTTTGAATGAGGAACTATAGTCCTTGTGGTGCAGGATGACACAATGCGAATACTATTCTGGGAACGGTTTGTTAATGCCTCACAGCTTTTCGCTCCAAAACATTTTTTCTTGTGGTGTTATGTACGCTATTTTTATTCAATCTTCATTCAACCTACATGCATGCATGAATTCTCCACAGAAAACAACCTGTAATAGGAACCATGTGGGCCCACACTGAAAAATAGGATTTTTCCTTGGACCAAGTGATTTCTGTCTTTGGAGACCAGAGCCAAACCTCCTGCGTCGTACATAGCCTGTGCTGCAGGCCGGCCTCATATAGACTCAATTTCCTGTTTTGTTAGAGCGCCGCTACACTGCTCCATTCACTACTCTGCTCTGGCCGTAGATAAAGCTCCATTAGATCAGTGCAGTAACAATCTGCCGGGATTCTCCTGCTCTGAGTCATAGGATTTCTATATTCCCCCGAGAGCTTCCTGTGTCTGAGTGGAATTTTGTGGCTTTGTAGTTTTGGCCAAGAACTGCCTCCCTCGCTAGGGAGGAGGGAAAAGGGGGAGAGGGAGGTTGGAGTGTGCTAGGCCTAGGATTGAAGAATTGGCTTCTGCTTCTAACCACAGATAGTGTTGCACCAGGGAGCTGCCTCATGACGAGACCCAAATCTTTCCTGATCACGTTCATAAGGCTACCTGTGCTTATCATGGTGAATGCTAAAGCAGCCTTGTGCCACCATTTGATTAGAGGTGTGCCCTCACTCCCAGAGATCCATGGGATAAGCTCCAGTTGATGTATTGCATATGGTCTCAACTGTCAGGGCCTCATGTCTAGCTGACTGAAAGGAAAAAGCCTCTAGAATTACCAGTGTATGGTACCGCTTAGCAATTAAGAAGGAACATGCTGTTGGTTATTGAACTTGGGGTGAACAACAGGATAAAGCCGAGGAGGTGGAAACTTGGGGAGGTTTATTTTCATCTCAGACCTCTGCTCTTGCTCCCCTGTCCCATTTTTGTTTTATAAATAACTTGTTGTTTTTCCCTGTTTTGAATTAAGCTAGATCTCCAGAAAGGGAGAGAAAGAAAGGGAAGGCCACAGTGTCAAATAGTTTTCAGTTTTACTTGCATTTTTCCTGCCAACTCTGAGCTTCAAAACGTTTGAATCATCAGCCTCTCTGAATGACTAATTCAAATTCAATTGGTTCTAAACTGTTCCATTTGACCTGAGAACTTGCGGGAGTCATAAGTCATACTTCATTGCACAACCTAGATATGAAGTGAAGGCAGCTCAGCCCTGCAGGAAGGTCACATTAGCGGTTATTACTGTTCATATTTAGGTGGATGGTTTACTGAAGAAGACTCAAGACATTAGTGTGTTTGCCAAAACTCTCTGCTGCGGAGCATAAGAGCTCTGTAGCTTTCACTCGCATACTACCCTGAAAGCTATAAGCAGGACCACCCATGAGCCAGGGTGGCCATTCTTTCCATTCGTTTTCCTAAAATCCTCCACATAAAAGCTGCATGGTGCAGAGATGGCCTTGAATACTGTGGGTTAGACTGAAATTTTTCAGACTTTTATTTGACTTCCTTAGCTTAGCCTAGACTGTAACCACTAACAAAACCTTGTGGTACAAGAGCTGAAGGAGAAATGGCATTTACTTTATTAGTCTGGCTTGTAGGTTTGTGAATGAACGTGCTGTTACATCAGTTTCATGAATATGAAGAACTGCCTTTTTTTGTGGCGGGCACATGATCTGGAAATTTGTCTTGAATGTTTGAGTTATATACGAATTTCAGAATAGACATGTTTTGAAAATTTTAAGTAGTGTAAAATGTTTTGATTAATTGGATCATTTTACCCAGTTGGTTCTAACTGTGATCCCACATGAGAATATTGAAACGTTACAAACAAAAACATGTCAAAAGCACAATTTTTTCTGATCTATTTAAGCCCAAGTCATTAATTCAGATCACAATCATCAAAAAGTAGCTTACCACGAAGGAATTGTTAGGATTGAATGAAACTTTTAATGCTTGTATGTTAGAATGACATATGCAAATGATTACAATATTGAAGTAAAATAATTTTTACTGGGGAAAACTGTACAATTGAAAAGAGCCTATAGATACCATGTTGGTCTGCATCTAGCCTGAATACCAGATAATACAGTCGGGCATGGAGGCGTACCAGTTCTGTATGGATTCCGGCGACACATTTGCGTACTGATATTGCAGCTAGACCTGTAGATCCAGCACAGAAGTAGTCTGCAGAAACCAGAATTCCAGCTTGTCCTATAAATGTTGAGTTGGTGTAAAATCTGACAACCGGGCTAGCCAAGGAAGTGTTGCAATATGATGGAGATATTCATAGGAAGCCTTGTTGGCAATTCTGCCATGAGACAGCCCAATTGGGCAACAAGATGTACTGCACATATCCCTGTGTTGTTAGTGTCTCTTGTATCAATACTAGTGAAGTTCCACAGTGAAGGCAAGCTTAAAGTGCTCTCCATACTTGACCTCAACCACCATCTAAGCAAATCAGAAGCTGGATTTGTCACTAAGGATGACAAGCCTCCAGTCCATAGGAGTCCAGGTTTTTTGTTCAGGACAACACTACAAATGAAAGCAGCAATTTATTTGCACGCTTTATTTAGTTTTTTGCCAATGAGCGTACAGTCATTAAACACTTAAAACTACAAATAGTACAAAATTACATTAAATAACTTGCACATGCTATTTGTACCTATTATTGAGATATATATATAAATCTGCAGAAATCTCAGGTAGAAGAGTCACACAATAAAATAAAATTATATATATATATATATATATATATCTAATTTTATTGTGTGACTCTTTTACCTGAGATTTCTGCAGATTGACTCTTAAGGCAGTGCATTATGGGTGTTTTTCATCCACTAGGGTCTACTCTACTAGCGCAGCCAATAGCAGTGCACTCTGGGATTCTTAGAGTGCACTAGATGTTCCACACTTTGTATGCAGACACCACTGCAAAATGGTGAATGGTGAAAAGGGTTAAAATATTTTAATCCAAATATGGAACCTTATTTAGCCATACCCCTGCACTGAGACTGCCTCAATGCCTAAATTTTTTAAAACAAGCAAATTTAAGAAAGTGGCACAAAAGTCATTTTAAATTAAAGCTGAGACTTTTAAAAATGTTCTTTAATATCATGTCAGCTTTCTAGACCCCTTTACTAAATTTGTGGGTCTCAGAAACTCACTAAACATTTCCTATTATTAGAAGTGGCTGGAATTTCCTGTTGCTTTGCATTCTGAAAATGTGATGTGTGCTTTACATTTAAGAAGGGCTACTGACATCCTTTTAATTGCAAGGCAGGCAGGGATCTCCCTAAGCAATGAAAGGAAGGTGCGTATGCCAAAAGTCTAGTCTGGAATGAGTTACAAAAATAAACGCTTAGCAGTGGTTTGGCAGGCCTAGCGAAAAAGACACTTTGAGTGCTAAGGGGAACGAGCCAAGGTATAGTATAGGGAGATTCCATCCAGAGAACAGAAATTAGTATACACATTAGGAGTGTACCAAACAACTAATGACTCACATTTTTGTTGCATGATGTTGACACATTTAGTAGCTTAAATTCTTTATTCCACATATTCATCAAGGCACTGTAAACATTCTTTAGAGGTTCTGGTACTGTTGATAAAATTGCATCATGTAATTGTCCTGTTTGTCACGCTGCAGATCTTAGTAATCTACCACATCCCAAAGTTGCTTTGTTAAAGTCAAATTCGGTGACTGAAAAGGTCACTGAGGTACACTGAACCCATTGTCATGCACACAGAAGCACTTTGATAGGACCCATGGTTTACTTAGTGACAAAGGGGCGGCACAGAGACTCGGTGGGAAGCACTGCCGCCTCACAGCAAGAAGGTCCTGGGTCCAATCTCGAGTTTAGTTCTTTCTGTGTGGAGTCTGTATGTCGGCGTGGGTTTACTTTGGGTACCCAGGCTTCCTCCCACAGTCCAAAGACATGCGTGACAGGTCATTGACTTCTGTGTATATAACTAGTTCTGATATAACCTTGTGTATAGATGTATGTGTCGCTAAAGTGTCCACTGATGTCGATAGCGACGCTAAGCAAACCAAATAAACAAACAAACCTGGTGACAAGACACATTATCATGCTGGAAGACATCACTTGCCCACACACAGCAAGTGCTTACCAGATCACAACGCTTTGTTGCCCTACACGGTTACCAGATTTGGCATCAACCAGTATCAGTAACCTATGAGTGTGCAGGAGCTGCAGAATCTGTTTTTAAATGTCATAGAGGCAGTCAACAATCTCTCACCTGGAGGTACACTACCCAAGAGTAGCATTTGAGAGCTTTTTTTAAATAGGTCAGCGGGGGTAACAATTATACACCCTTGTGGCATGTTCCAGTGTCTTATCAGATCACAGCTGTAGCCATTTAGATACCTGCCTGAGAAATAATAACTGCATGCCAATGTGTATTGGAATATAATTGGTACTATAGAACCATGCAATATTCTTTTCTTATAGGATGGCCCTCTTTCTATGATCTAATGAAAGAAGACGCGATAACACTGGAGGACGATTTCTCTTACGGCATGCACAGAGTGGAGACCAGCTGTAGTCAGGTAATAATCAGATCAGTACAAACTATTGGGCTTGCGTGGGAAATTGTACATTCGATAGTCTACATCATCGTTTGACTAATCAATGCTAAAAAAGAAATTTGGATCTTTGCAGTGCGGTGCTCACCTGGGACACCTCTTTGATGATGGACCCCGGCCCACAGGAAAGCGCTACTGTATAAACTCTGCCTCGCTCAATTTCAAGCCAAAAAACACTGCTTCTGAAGAGGCAGAGCTTAGTAGCAACACAGGCCACTCAGCAGCATCTAATAAGAGTGAACTTTGAGGTTGATATTGGTAGACCTACATGCATTGACCTAGTATTTTGCAGGTACTTCTAGCAATAATACAGGTACATCTTGTACAATAAAAAAATATTCGGTAGCAGTAGTTAAATAGTGTTACTTCCCCATAAAAATACCAGATGCTTGAATAACTGAGTTGCCTGTAAGCTGAAACTGCTCTCAAGAAACCTTGTTGTGCACTTATGCTTTTACCATGTACTAATAGTTTTGATCAAGGGCTAAGATTTTTGTCTTTAGAGACGCTGTTGTTTCAAAAATGAACCCTGTTACAGGTATGCGGCAATTAATGTCCGTTCCCTTTACAGCTGATGTTTTAAGAATTACAATACAGTCGAATCCGGTTAATGGGACCACATCGGGACGCAATCTTTTTGGTCCTAATAACCGGCTGGTCCGATTAAACGAACCTTATGCCCTATATTACAAGTCGGGACGTGCTATGTAACATATTGAATGTTTATTAAACCTTTAATGTGCGATTTACACGTATAGCGAACGTACAAACAAGAACTACTGTTGCTTACGAACTTTGTTCATTGAAAAATACAT
>JAVSBV010000059.1:2710249-2729028 GCA_033117975.1 Parotocinclus spilosoma
GAAAGCCGCGTCGTTACCAGTGATAAGAAGCTGATTCTGAACAAAAGTTGAGCGCGTTGTAGCGCATATTTAGTCACAGACATGTACACACAACAGTATATATTTTATCACTTATTTTTTGACATTTTAGGGGAAGCTGAGCTTCCATTGCAGTCTTAGAGCAATCGCCACTGGTTAAGTCCCAGATGGACTAGTCTGGGTTATTTCTGTGTGGAGTTAGCATGTCCTCTCTGTGTCCATGTGTGTTTACTCCAATTTTCTCCCACAGTCCAAAACCATGCATGCTAGGTTAATTGGTGTCTCTAAAGTGGCTGTTGTGTGTGAGAGTCTGTGAGTGTATGTACACCATTGATTGATTGGTTCCCTGTCTAGAGTTGTAGTTCCTCCCTTGTGTCCTGTGCTATCTGCTAGGCACTGGCTCTCCTGTGACCTGTCCAGGATCAAGTGGATAAGAAGTGATTGTATGAATGAATGAGATTTGTTATCTACTGACAGTTTAAGTGACCTGCTATCCAGGACTTTCAGGTACATCCATCTCCACATGCTTCCTTCCAAACCAGACACCTCCAATATCTCACACACACTCCAAGCAAATGGGTAAAGATTAATTATCACAGGTTAACGGAAAGCTTTTTTATGAGACACACATACTGTATTGCTATGCATGCATAAGACACAAATGGTTGCAAATGGGACAAAACAGGTAACGAGGAGAGTTAGTTATGGCGCTGACCCGAGTGTTTTTAATGGGGATTAGCTTTAATTTAAACATCCGCTGGAGAAGACAAGCAGGGAGCTGGAGGGCGAGAAAGATATGTTTTTCATGCTTTGAAGTCTGCTCCTGGTGTCTCTCCATTCAACCAGGGTAACAAGGAAACAAAACCACTTAGGGAAGTCATGAAAGACACGAAACTCCTAAAAAAGAAAACCTGTACTCTGTTTTGGCTAGGAGGTTGTTTTGATCAAAACAAATGTGGCTTCCACGTTAATCTATCTTTAATATACCATACATCCCTCTGAATGTTACACGAGGCAGAAAATGTTCAAAATTTGAATAGATCTGTCTTGCTCTCTACTTTTCCCATGCACTTCCCACTGCTATCATTCTCATTCTAGAGGCCACATTCCTGACAGTAGGACCTGACACCTGCCTGGGACCTGTACATAGAACAGCTCATATATCTGTTTAAGATCTGTTTTTCTAATCTTACAAAACACTCCAGGTCTAACAAGACAGAAACCATCAATATGTGCGAACTTGTTTAGCACCTGGAGTACTCAGATTTTCTTGCTCTCTTTTATGCCAGCAGATGGAGCCTTTGGCCTGCCAGCTTGCCCCAATTGAAGGCAAGCACATGGACTTGGCACTGTGAGACCCAGACAGACCCACCAGGTAGTTCCCCCATCTAATTTATACTCCTGGAACAGCCTTACAAATACACCGTTTGAAATACTGCTCACTGCCTCAGTGAAAAATGTAGACTGCCTTGGCTTAGCTAGGGTGAAATACGTCCTGAAGCAGTATATCAAACAAACTATATGCAGATTTTTTTTAATGATCATAAATCATTAGAGGCAGCAGCTTTATCAAACTAGCCACCTTGGCTCTGTGTAGAGAATGACACAGTAAGTTAACAAAAAGAATTACATTCTAATGTTTATATAATCTACAAAAGCAATGAAGGCATTGGGTTGGTGAGAAATGGTTTGGACTGTGCAAGGAACTGTGTGAGTCGTATTTCCTTGTACATGACAGAAAATTGATGGCTTGTTCCAAACGGGACTGTAGTGGCTTACGGTTTAAAGTACTGGACCAGAAAGTCCAGGGTTCGACTCTAACTTCTGCCTAGTTGCCTCTAAACCATAAGACTGTATCAGCTGGAAAATTGGCACCTGCTAAATGACTAATCAACTAAATGAAATACAAGGTAAGTCTGTGCTACCACTGTGGGCTGAAGTGGTGCAATAGTTAAGCTACTGGACTATTGACCAGATAGTTGAGGGTTCATGTCGAGCACTACCAGTTTATCAATGTTGGGCCATTGATTACGGTGCTTAATTGATTAAACCTCAATTGCTTTAAGTGTAAGTGGTGCAATTATATTTGTTGCAAGTGACTTTGGATATGGCGGTCTATGAACTGTAATACATCTTTGAAGTCAATAAATGATTTAACTTCCTATCCATAATAATGACATTTTAAAAAGCAGAAGTTTCATGTTTCAACTTGCCTATATTAAGTTACATGGCAATAATCCTTTTACATCCAGAACATTGTGTGGAGACTAAATTGTAACCCTTAGGTCTCTGGCAACACAAAGTCAGAGGTCACTAGGATTTTCTGCCAGTGATTTCCTGGATCCCCCTATCATGTGAAGTAAACACAGTGAGATGTTCCAGTTTTATCAGGACTACGGTGCAGAAACAGAACAGAAACACAACATCTAGTTTAGGAACTTTTGAACTTTAGGAAAGTATAGTTACAATAAAGACTTTTCAGAATAAATTATTTAGTATTTCAGAGAGCATTTCAGAAAAATATAATATTAATATTACTGTCATAATTATATTATTATTATTATTATTATTTGTTTTATATTCATTATTAGACTTATAATTATTATTCGATTTTGTATTTACTCTTTGCCTATGAAGTTAGGGTTGATGCTCAACAAAAAAAAAAAGTCCAGTACAGTCACTTAGAGTATAGTCTTATAGCTGACCTTCTTTGGATCAGGAGTCTTTACACCATTATGTGCGCTGTATCTTGTACTGCTTTTGGTTTTGTCAAATTAGAATAGTATCATGGTGAATGAGAGCTGAAAACGCAAGGAATTAGTTCTGAACAATATGTGTCTTCCTAAAAAGGTTATGTATATAACTATAAAGTTATATCAGAGTAACTATTTTTCAATTCTTTTGTTAACTGCCAATGTGGGTATGAATATATCATATTATTATATGACCAAATAAAGCTTTCACAGCAGATTCCTAAATCTGCCTGCCACAAGTCATACGTAATTTATATTCTGTATACTACGTCCTATAGCAATATTGTTTTGGTTATTATTCACCACTGTGCTGTCGTACAGAGTTCAACACACTTTTACATATACTCCAAATCTCTGGTATAGTAAATATTGGTTAGGCTTCTCTACTCCAAACACTGTAATCAATCAATGACATTGTGGTATGAACCTGGGGCCATGTGCCCACCCCCACATCAGAGAGGAGCATATCAGCAGAACACACACACACTCACTTAAACACACATGCACACTCTGTAAACGTGAGATATTGACCAAGCAGATAAGGCTAATATCAGACTAACTTTATGTGTAGCCTGGCCCCTTACCTGGCCAGGGAAGCCCACACACATATTGAGCACAAACAAAGGGCTATATTAAAGACAGCGCAGTGGAACAATGGTTAACCACCACCATGCTTCACAGATGGGACATTTTTTGTTCTACATTCACAAAATATTTTTATCATTAGCATTTTGGATTGTCCATCTACTAAGTGATGAGCACCAATAATATTTTTGTAGAGCAGTGGCTCTCTCATGCACACCAGTGTTCTCCTGATGGTGAACTCATGAACATTAACATTAGCCAATATGAGAGAAGACTTTTATTAAACAGAAGAAACCCTGGGTGCCGGACCCTCTCTCAGTCTATTAAACACCTTGATTTTGGAGTTTGATGGTTTACCAAGTAACAATGGTCTTGCATTTCCGTGATCCCACAAACTCCAAACGGCAAACATGAACAACTTAATTTTTTGCATTTCCGTGATCCCACAAACTCCAAACGGCAAACATGAGCAACTTAATTTCTAAGGTCATCAGGAATTTATTTTGTTTCTTTGGATTATTGCACCCAAGTACAATATTTTTGGGTTTACTTTATCTGTGACCAGAAAGTTCTAAAGGGTTTTCGAGCACAGCTGTAAATAAAGAATTTAAAATATAGTGACAGAAAGCGTATTTATTTTATACTTAATTGCAATTATAAGCCAATTTGTACAAGAATCTACAGAATAGAGAAGTGGTCCATTATATTTCAACCAAAATGTTTATCTACAACCTATCTTTGAATGGGTGGTTGCCACAGACATTAAGTTTGACAGCTACTCTGTACTGAGAAAAGCCACTGACTGAAAACCCAAATCAGTCCATCTGCTGAAACGTTTTGTGGAATCCATGTGTGATGGATGACATGTCTATATTTGGTAATGTATGACCACAGTTTCTTCCCTCTAAAAAGGTATTCCCATCTCTAAAACAAGGTACCACCGAGATTTATAGCTTCATTTATTTTGTCTAAAAAACTCAGGAATGTCTTCTTCATAAATGTTTACTGGCTGTCTCAACAATTACCTTTGAGTTTCCATTAGAAGTGAAAACACAAGGTTTTTTTTGCTGTTTAGGAAAACATCTAAATTCTTGTTCAAGGTAATCACCCAAACAATACCAATACAGTAGTTTGTGGTTAGACTAAAACAACACTGAATTGCTTTTATGGAGCTGTGATTGTGAAAGAATTTTGAGAGAGTTTTCACAGTAATTCCACCTAAGATGTCTAAACATTGTAATCCTTTGCCTCACAGTGATCCTGGGAACAGTGTGTTTCCCATGTCTGGGTGTGAAGATGAGAAGAACCTGCAAAGAAAGCAATGCGTATGTCAGTGTGAGTGCCTGCCTTTTTCCTGACCTGAAAACAGTTCATTATACTAACTTCCTCTCTGGAACACATCCCAAATTACAGGATGAGCACAAGGAGGTAAATTTGCTCTTTGACCAGTTCCCTTCACCTTGCTCTTCTCAGCTCAATTAGGCACATGACATCCTGAACACTGTGAGCAGGGCAGCCATCCCTACTGCTCACTATGACACTTGTTTCAGCCAGTGGGAGAGTCTAGTTTCACATACATTTGCCTGTGTCTTTCCAATGAGGTTTGGAATTGAAAAGTCTGTGACACCTCATGAGGGAGTCAACGGAAAAAGAAGCTCTAGACAATAATTTGTCACTCTAATCTAGGGGACTTTCACACCCCTCCTTTACCAACATTGGCCTTAGATAATCCATTCCCTTGTTGTTACACAGAGAGGACCACTGTGGGGTCAGTGGACTTTTAGTGGCCTTCCCCCACCCAAGGCCAATGGATGACCACCAACCATCTGGATGCATTTTCTTGTCTCTTTAAAGTACATATTTAATTTGCTAATTTCCTGCCCTCAGATTGGGGTGGGGTGGGGGGGAAACACACATCCTCTGCTCTTGAAAGTCAAGGAGCAGTATCTTCAAAATGAAGACCCTACTTAAATGTTAATCAAATGTAAAACATGTGATTAGATAAGAACCCAGTACTACTTCCCACTTCTATAGTCACTTTATGGTAATTTCTGGAATTGCTTGTGCAGAGCAATGTATTTTTTTGTTCAGCTTGCCAGTCTTATTTCTAGAAATTTAAAACTAAAGCAAAGGTCAAACACGGTTTTATAGTTTGTCTGATGTGAGGCAATAGGGTCCTGGCAGTCAGGTCCAATAAATGTCCAACATCTGTGGTGGGTCTGTATAAATGCAGAGGGAGAGGTGGTTGGGGTTTGGAATGGGGAGCACCAGTTCATCACATGGCCATGCTAGGGTAATTGTTTTCAGAGATGGGAGATGATCCCCTGGTCTGGTATCTCCTCCCTAAGAGACACTATATCATGCTGAACTGATGAATGACCTGGCTGGAAGGCACCATCAGAACTCAAAACAGGATCACCACAGTGGAGGCCTATTAAATTACAACTGTAGCACTTAAATTAAATTTGTCTCAAAATCTTCAGCGGTACTTCAAAGATTATGAAACTCTTGTGGATAATATTACATAAATAAATGAGATAAGATATTACACTTGGTAATTCATTTTTTGAGGAAAGCAAATCAATATTACATACGGGTAATACTGAGATGCAGGTCATAGACAGATGTCCCAACATTTTCCTTTGCAATTTGCTGGCATGATTTAGAATGCATTGTTCTATCAATGATGGCATGCTGTTCTGGTCCAGATGCAATAAAATATCTCCAAACCATGATACTACCACCACCATGTTTCACATACGGGATAAGGTTCTCATTTTGAAATACATTGTTTTCCATTTCCACTAAACAATTTTACTATGATATATTTAACAAACTACAGAGGAGTGGTATACTTTAGCAGTAGTAGTTTAGTAGTAGTAGTTCCTTCTTTTCTACACAATTTGCTTGACTGGGAGTTGATGATGTTCACTCTTTAGGCACAATTCTATTACTTGTTCCTGCTTAATTAGCATAAGTAACTTTTTATCCAAGGTCATCAGAAATACACTTCCACAAATGTACTGTGAAGATCAGACAGACCGACTGTTATTAAAAATGCAGCAAAGTGCCCACTCACACCGGAAAGTCATCCTATGGATTGAAAATACGTGACTACAGGTTTGCTTCAGCTAAATGTTCACATACTTCTACCACTCACAGATACTTGATATTGGGTCATTTCTTTTAATATATTAAAGCCAAACATGATGTATTTAATATATATATTTGAGATTCCTACATTTGAACCATTTATGGCTGCAGACTGGAACAGGTTTGCTTCAAGAATTGCACCCTGAATTTGGTTCCAATTGTCTTATCTTTAATTCTGACTAGTTTTCCACTCATTGCAGATTAAAAACATCCCCATTGCCTGATGCTTCCACTACAATGCTTTACTGTGGTGATGGTCAGGATGATCACAAGTGTATGGTTTGACTCATACACAGAGCTTTGCAAGAAGAAAGGTGTTCTGTGTATGCCTTTTCCCATCACAGCTACAGATCTCAACAACACCTTCAGAGTAACCTTCAGTGGCTTGGTTTCTTCTCTAGTTAATGCCTTCCTTAACTGGTTACTGACTTTTGATGGATGACCTTGTGTAAGCAGAGTAACCATTGTACCATATGGTTTCCATTCCTTAATAATGGATTCAATAGTGTGGAATGTTCAAAGTTTGGAATATTTTTTTGATCATTGCTTTTCTGTAAATTTGTCCTGGACTTATTTCAACAGCTGTTTGGTCTTCACGATGTTTGTGTAGCTTTGCTCGCAGACTTTTTATTTGCTTTATTTGACAGTATATCAGCATCAATGTCAGTTTATGACTAGAGCGAGGTTACATCCATACTTTTAATTTTTTTTTTAATTAAGAGCTTTAACTTAAAGCAGCTTACCAATTGGTCTACTTCCCCACCTTCACCTATGGCCATGCATTGGGTAATGAGTTTTGAGTTCACGGATACAAGCATCGAAATGAGATTTCTCCACTGGTTTCCTGGGTATACTCTCTGTGGTTGGGTAAGGAAGTCCAGGAGGAGCTTGAAGTTGTTTTCAATCACAGGTAACACTAACAGTACATAATGTTGAATGGATTTTTTTTTTTACGAAACAAGATCACTTATGCAAGGTACTGTATTCTCTTTTTCCCATTTCTGAAGATTTGGGTTTTTGACATGGCACACATCTTTAACAAGTTTTTTGCCAGTCTTCACATAAATACATTTATTTTAATGGATCACATGTTGCTCTCTAAAACGACTTAAAGACGAATATAATCGTTGTCAACTTGAAAAAACTGAAAGATACAGTGCATTATTCTGCAGAAGGTACAGCGTGTAAAGCTGTGAATGCTTCCACACTTTAAAGCAGAATGGATTTTAAAGACCAGGTGAAACTCCACCACCATTCACTATTTGCAGTACAGAAGACTTGACTTGTCATGCAAAGATCGTGGACTAAGTGGATTCATACTTGTTAGGTCTAGAAAGGGAATTTGACATATGCCCCGTGGTAGTAAGGATTCAACATCTTGATGATTTATCCTGGACATAAACTTTCAGTAAATGCAGCAGGGGTACCAACATAAATCTTGGACCTGTCGCTCATGGTCTTAAACTTGATCAGTTTTGGGCAATTTTAATCAATTGGCCCCTGTGTCTACTCAGGGCCCCGCTCTTTTTGAGTTTGGAGTCCCGTAATCGATCTCGCCAGGATTTTTGGCAGTGACTTGCCTATTGATTGGCCTTGTTTCATGCGCCTGCGCTCGCGACGCCACTCTGTCTGCAGGGGTGTGGCTTCAGGAAGCGCACGAAGAAATTCCTTTCTCGGTCCGCCTCCTGTTGGCGGGGGTCAAGGGCTGTTTTTTTTTTTTTTTTTTTTTTTTTTTTTTATGAATGAACTGAATACCAGCGACAACTAAAGCCAGTCTCTTTCACAGGCACAGAGGAACTTGTGGTGCCAAGTAAACCACACTATTCCCACTTGTAATAAGAAAAAGGTATTCGCATGTGGAGAGACACTTTAACACACACAAGCAGGGCCGCTTCTTTATTCTAGGCTTTTGGTAAGATTGGACTGAGAAATACCTCCATGATTTGTGATGCAATTATGAATTTCCTATACAAACGTTCGGTTCTTAAATTGTACTTTTTTGCTTGGTCAGTAAAAGTCTCTAAATTGTAGAGCCCTTCGCACTCCTGTTTTACTTCGGCTATTTAGATATTCTTTCACTTTCCCTTTCGCATCAGAACTCCATGTGAGGCCATTTGGGATTGGTGTTGAGGGGAGGACTTGCCCCTGTTTTCAGCCAGGCTCGGTCAGATCGTGGGAAAGGGCCTCCACGTAAAGCACTTCATTCTCCAGCGCTGTTGTTCTTGTGTAATTGATCTCGCCGCGCACCGATGGGCGGGCCGCTTCAAAGCCCTGCGACTGCTGGAGGTCCGTGTGCAAGCGCCCTGCTCCAGTCTGCATTGTTGACTTTACCCTGACTATATGCACACTTGCATTCAGTGCTAAGTCATAGCCTGGTGCACACATTCGGCTATCTGCCTAAAGAGTGCAGGTAGAAACAACCCCCCCCCCCCAAAATGCTTGGCACGACGCACATCTGTTGTACCTATCTGCACTAAACTAAGCACTTATAATGGCTATTTTTTAGACTTTCGAGCCCTGTCTCTTTAAACCCGTTGGACCGCGTCCAGCAAAATGAATGGTGCTGGACACGTGAGTTTGTCTCGATGTGGTCTCTCCTCTTAGCGTCGCAGAATTTCTCATGTTTTCTGTGGCGGGCGTCCAAATTCTCTCTTTTTTTCGCCCCCTCTCTCTTTTTTTGCGCCTCTTGTGCCCCCTCCCTCCTCATATTATCCACCCACGGGAAAAGTGATTTTTTGGGTCTCTTTTTTAATATATATGTATATATATATATATATATATATATATATATCAGCCTTGTCCACTTAGTGGAATTGTTTGCGTCTGGGCAACAGTGATGCATTTAAAAGGCGCACGTTTTTTCTCGGCACTGACTCGTTTAGAAAAGCGTTGCCCCGCTGTTTTTTGGACCTCCGCTCCAGAGAAGTCGGATCTCCCTTTGCAAATGTCTCGCATTCGCCCGCACGGACAGGACCGACGCTCTCATTGATCGCTAGCTTATTTTATGACTAAAGCCACCCCCACTCGATTCTAAAGAGGACTTTTTTTTCTTGACAAATACTCAACCGGGCAACACGTGTTTCTCGAAACACCTCCAGGACCGCGGGGCTCACATTTAGCATTCTATTCTGCATCCCATCCTTTCGCGCCTTACCTGCGTCGTGTTTATTATTTGCTCTTATTAGCTAGTATTATTGTGATCCTAGGAGTAGACGGGAATCCCCTCCGGCACCCACCCGCGCTTCATTCCGCAGCAGGACGTCCGGTGAGGGACACGGTGCAGGAACTTCAAACTCTCCCCGTATCGGGTAAATCCGAGTCGCAATGAGCGCGCGCGGTGAGGAAACCGGCGAAGCCTCGGGGTCCCAGGAGCAACCCGCTCCTGCTGCCGAGCCTCCCAAGAGAGGACCGGGCAGACCCAGGAAACCGCAGCAGGTCAGTGCGAGCAACGAATTTATTTTTCGAGAATACAATGTTAAAGCGTTTGGTGCATTTAATAGGGTATATTGCACTGGTTACTGATGCGTATTAGGAGCTGCTATGTAGACTCGAACCCTCAGGCTATAGCTATTGGGTGTTATTATAAGCTAACACGTGTCTTAATTGAGGTGTCCAAATTGTTTAGGTGAACATTGAATATTCAATGTTTTGGCTCATGCAAACCTTGTGCAAAATAGTAAGAATATTAAATAAAACAGTGTAAAGCTGGGCACAGAATTTTTGTAGGCTAAATGGTAGCAATGGATGCAGTCTGTGCATGCGGTGTTGCCTCAGGACACACCGGGTTACTATTGTGTAAGTCACTGGGCGCAAACCTTGCACCTTTGTATCGGAGGTTTTACGCTGCCTGTGACCGGGACGCGACCTCCGCACTTACTGCGCTCTGATAAACAGCCGTACAGAGAGTAACGCGCTGTTTGCGAGCCTCGGTCATTTCATACCTGTCTCATTCCCTTGCCCCGAGTAGACTTTTCGCAGTAGTAGCTGGTAGTGTGTCCCTACTTTAGGATTGTATAATCCCAACAATGTAGTCACGAGTGCGTCCTAGCCTACACGAGGAAGAATTTATGAGCGTGTTTACTAAACAGCGGTGATTCACGGTCATAAGGCGCGCACTTACTCAGCCTTCCGCTGTTAATTACACATCATCGCACGTACAAGTTCCGAGACACACGAGGAGTTTAATAACAAACCTCAAACGACTTTTTTGGAGCAGCTATTCTTTTTTGACAGTGTGCAATATCAGTGTTTTGTTTCGGACACAATCGGTTCTTTGGGTCTCAGAACAGGAGGGAACCAAATACTCGGGCAAGCAAAATGTTTCCGAATCATCTTTGAATAGTCTAACTTTAGAAGAATCTGTACAATTTACAAACAAACCAATTCTTAGACACGTTTCTTGTAGACATTAGACGCTAGGGTCCAATATTACAATTCCAATAATACATAATAAATAATACATAGATCACTTTATTAGGCTACACCTAATAAATTCTCAGCACTACAGTAACACGGTGGTGATGGTGGTTTGTTGGCTGTTTTGTGCATTGTGTTACCATTGGATCAGACAACAAGGAATTATTAACTGGATGTTCACAAGACACGTTTACCATTTACTTTACATTTACAGCATTTAGAAGACCCCCTTATTCAGAACTGCTAGAACCTTTCAGTCCAAGCAAGCGTGTGTTCAGGGCCTTGCTTAATAACAGTGACAGCTATCCAGAAGTGGGATTTAAATCTCTGGTCCATATTCCAGTAGCTCCACCTTGTAGATGTAAAGTCAGAGACAGTAATAACAGCGCATCTGTTGCTGAACAGTTTGTGTTAATCATAATCTAATCCTTCATCAATACCGTCTACATAATGCTGGTGGCTTGACATTTCTGACATTTCTATTTATAGTCCAGCAGTGACATTGAGGTGTTTAAAAAACTTTAGCAGAATTGCTGTCTGATCAGCTCATACCAGCACAGCACACACTAACACACCTCCACCACATCAATTTCACTGCAGTGCTGAGTATGATCCACCACCCGAATGGTATCTGATCTGGGGTGGTCCTTTTGGGGTCCTAACCATAAGATAAAAGGGACTAACAATGTAAAGAAACAGATGAACTACAGTCTGTAATTGTAGAACTATAAAGTCTATCTATATGTATAGTGCAACTGATAATGTGGGTGTAAAAACAAGGAGGTGTACCTAATCAGCGGGTGTATAGTGTAAATGCGAAACAAGAACAGGATGTAATACATAATTTGTATTACATTTAAATATAACCATATATTATTATTATTATTATTATTATTGTTATTATTATTATTATTATTATTGGTGAATATAGTGTTGCTTATGCAGGTACCTTGCCTTTAAAAAAGTGGGTTTTGGATAAGGGGATGACGGGCAATGGCTTCGCTTCCTGTACTTACTGGCTGTGTTCACCCCCTATTCTCTTCAGGAACCTACGGGTGAGCCTGTCCCCAAACGACCAAGAGGACGTCCCAAAGGAAGCAAGAACAAGGGGCCTTCCAAAGCTGCTCAGAAGGTGAGAGGCAGTTTACATCTCCACATCCTTAAATGTGCGTACGTGCATCAGCTTCCATCGTATCTCATACTTATTAGCTGTGAAAACCCATATATAGTTGTATGCCTCATAATTTACACTTTTGTTTGTTTCTGTATTCATTCCTATACCGTATCACCCAATTAGTTGAATCACAGTGTAATAATGCCGTGTTATAAATGTGTCCATAAACCTACAATCCCTTAATACACCTGATGCAGCAAACATGTATGTAAACATATATTACATTTATATTGACTGTGCCAGAAAAAATGCTGCTCATCCACTGTGCTGTACTGATAACTTGCACTATGCCTGACTCTCACTTCTTGAAACATATACACTCACTCAGCTCACACTTGCTCTTTAAGTACACTATATAATCAGTCAATCATGTGGTAGCAGTGCAACGCATAAAGTCATGCAGGTACGCGTCAGCAGCTTGTGGCATTCACATCCAGTGTGTGCCAGTGATGCAGGTGGAAAGCCTTATTCATGAAAGATGACAGAATGGCCAAACTAGTTCGAGCAAACAGAAAGGCTATGTTAACTAAAATAATCAATATGTACAACTACAGTGAGCTGAAAAGCATCTATGAATTATTAACGTGCCAAACCTTGATGCACATAGGCCACAACAGGGAGACCTTACTCACTATTGGTATAGTGTTCCTTATACAGTGCTTAATCAGACAAACATATACAAGCCCAGTTGCACCATCTGTGGGTAAATGTGTGCCCACAGATGTTCAAAAGTCTCTCAACATTACCCAAAAGTAGCCTCAGAGAGCCTTTTAATAGGGCAGTTAAGGAAGTGACTTACGTCCTTTTGAGGCAAGACTCAATGTCTAGTTAGACCATACCTGTAATAATTTACATACTGTATCAGCCTGCAATGTAAGTGCATGTCGAGCCCATATTTCTATCTGGGTGTGTTTTTTTTGTCAATTGGCAAATGTATATATGAAGAAAGTTTTCTAACTATTAATTGGTAAGTCTCATCTGCAATAAAGATGGGAATTTTTCATTAATCTGCTGATGGTACTTGACTATGTTGACAGGTTGACTTGTTCTCTTCTGGATTAAGGCCCACATTGCAAAGCACAAACACTTTTCTGCAAGCGTAATCCTGTCTTATCTTATTTGCTGTTGTTATGATAAACAGTGATCAGAAAGATTTGCTAAGATAAAAGCAGTTAAAAACTGCAAAGGTGCCACTGCTAGGAACTAGTGACTTTTCCCAAGGTTTGCTTTCCTACCCTGAATTAATGGTCCTCACCAGTTCTTACTACTTAAAGGCATAACATAATGTGTTCATCCTAGGTTTAAAAGCCCTGACAATAACACTGACCCCCACTGACTGCCGCTCTGCTGGATAAAATAAAAAGTAGAGACTCCCACTGAGGGGTTTCCTTAGTATAGGTGAAGGTAAAATGTCTGACACAGATAAAGCACTTCTAAACTTCGAACTTCACAGATAAAACAATTTCTATTAAAATAACATTCTGAATTAATACAGAATGATGAGCAGCAAACAAGAATCCCACCATTTGTAGTGAATGTCCAGCATGGTTTAGTTTATTTATTTAATGCAGTGACCAGTCAACCTAATGCACGAGAGGAATGTCAGAGGAAACTGGAGCATCTAGAGTATACCCACATGTACGTGGGTAGGAGTGGAGTTCTCTAAACTGTGAGGTAACCCTAATATAGCCTGTGGTAGCCTGAACATCGGACTAAATGCAAATAAGTTTTGCAATGACTCATGGTGTAATACTACTACTATTACTATTTTACATTTACATTTACATTATTCAGAATGACTTACAACTTATACAGTATTACAATCCAAGCAATTGTGGGTTAAGGGTCTTGCTCAGGGACCCAACTGTGGCAGAGGTGGGATTATAACCCTGGACCTTCTGGTCCAGAGTCCAGTATCTTAACCACTAGGCCACCACACTCCCAGTTAGTTCCTGATCCACTGGCCATAGACACATGGTTTCAGTGTCAGTGGTCATTGGATAACTTCTCTTACATTATACGTATATCAGACGCACCATATGCTGTCCGATGTTCCGGTCTTATCGAGAACAATCTTCAGTGTCAATTGTGAACAAATATATCTCTGAATAGTATATGGTGTGACAAGGAATAAATACACTCAGACTCCAAAGTCAATTACAAGTTTAAAGTCTATAGAACCATTTACAAATATGAAAAGAAATTACAAAGTGAACCTTCAAAAACAACCCATGAAATCCAGACCTGTGAGAGGATGCTGCGGTTCATCTGCTCCTGGAGTGCTGAGCGTAGTCTCTCCACATCCGTTTCCAGCCTGCCGTACTCTCTCCATGCATGCTCCATCTCCTGCACAACACAATACACAGCTGTGCTTAGATTAGAGTCCATATAAAAGGTAAAAACATGCTATTTTCCTCATCTTGTGATACAAGTTTCACTAAAACTGAAATTAAAATTATTTACACTGGAGAAAGTAATGATTTGATCCCTAGCTGATTTTGTAATTTTGAGGAAAAAAAGAACAGTCTATAATTTTAATGATAGGTTTACTTTAGCTGTGAGAGAAAAAAAATCCAGAAAATCTCTATTTATAAAAGACAGACTATTTGGTGGCAAACCCCTTGTTGGCAAGCACAGAGGTCAGATGTTTTTTGGACGTTCATGGCCAGGTTTGCGCACATAACAGGAGGACTTTTCGTCCAATCTTCTTTGCAGATCATCTCCAAATAGTTAAGGTTTTGAGACGGAAACTTGACAACTTGGCAACTGGAAGCTTCAGCTCCTTCCACAGGTTTTCTATGGGATTAACTGACTAGGCCGCTCAATTAATAGCCTTAATGTGCTTCTTCTTAAGCCGCTCTTTTGTTGTCTGGGATGTATGTTTTGTCATTGTCAAACTGGAAGGCCCAGTCCCGGCCCATTTTCAGTGTCCTGGTGGAGGGAAGGAGGTTTTAACTCATGATTATGGTACTTGGACCTGTCCATGTGTTCTTAGCAGAAAAAAACACCCCCAAAGCATAGTTATCAACTCCATGCTTGACAGTGGAGATGGTGTTCTTGGGGACATAGTCAGCATTTGTTTTCCTCTAAACACAACGAGTTAATGCCAAAGAGCTCGAATTTGTTCTCATCTGACCACAGCACCTTCTCGCATGCATTCTCTGACTCATTCAGGTTTTGACTGGCAAACCTCAGACAGCCCTGCATATGTGCCTTATTGAGCAGGGAAAAGTGGCGGCACTGCAGGATTAGATTATGGCAATAGTAGTGGCGGTTTTATTACATTAAAGCAATGATTTTCTTGACTGTGGTCCCAGGTGCCTTAAGGTCATTAATAAGCTCCACCTTTTTCAAGTTAAAATGTCTCCAGTGTGGAACTAAGCATGCACTTAACATAATTTAACTTAAAAATGTTACAAAAATTTGTCATGACATTTGCAATGTTTTCTTCACGTAAGGTCCCAGAGTCATTAGGTCTACCAAACTGTGTGTTTCATCTCACCGTTGAAACTTGTGAAATATCAGCCCGGATGTGCACTACATCCTCCTGCAGCAGCCTCTGCTGGTAGGCAATCTTCTCAGCATGGGCTGGCTGGTCCCTGTACTGTTCCATCTGCTGATGTGATACATCCAGAACCGATTCTAACTTATCCTATGAAGAAAGAAAGAATGAAAGAAAGCATGGCATGGAAAAGAAGAAATGTGTGAGGGCCACGTAGACAGAAGGAGAAAAAAAAAGTGAGACAATATTGAGTCAAATGTACATATAAAATACAATGCTAATGCTATAACTACTATGTATTTCACAACTGTGAGTGATCCTCTAATTATTATCTTAATTAATTGGACTAAAGCTACCAGTGTTATGAGAAATTAAGAATAAAAAAATATAACTAATATATTTCGAAGTCTGAGGTTGTTGTTTTTTTTAGTTTCTGTCCCACAAGGGGACTAACCAAATAAAACGTGTAAATTGCATAAATGTAGAAATTACAAACATTGGATACAAAATATGTCCATAAATCATATCAGCAGAATTTGTGTACATTTCTGCTAAACAATTCCAAAGTTAAGAAAAGTTAGGAAATGGTTTTTTGGCTGTTTATTGTAAAGAGTTTTGTATGTATACTTAATGACTAAAAATAAAGCACCCAGATAAATAGACAGGTCCACACACATTCATGACCCTACTGAAAATGGAGATGCCACCTGTGTCTGGATGGTAAAAACAAAACTTTGGGAGCTGCTAAAACAATCCAGCCTGAGCCGATCAGAACCTGTTTGCTGTGTGTGTGCGTGCGTGCGTGCCTAAACTTATGCAGAATGGGCTAGAGGGTGGACAATTGCTTCCCTGCTTCTCCAATGATGTGTCCCCTCTCAAAGTCAGATTATTGGTACATCAAGAGTTACAGTATCCAAAAATAGCCCATGACAGCTTTTTTATAGGGCAGCAGAGGAGTAGTTTGATAGTTTGATGCCCTCTTGTGGTAAAACCTGTACGCATTTACATTTAGATCTGCCTGCAATATAACCGCATGGCAAGATTTGCAGCAATCCAACATTTCTATCTGAATGTGTTTGTCAATGTGTATTTAGTATATTTGGTGTATTTACTTCACATCCATTGAATGTACTCTCTATTTAATTGCGTATTGTGCTTTTGAGTGCAGATATATGCCATTTCATGTCCATCGTTTTTTTTACCACTCCTTTTAAAGCACTCTGTAAAGCAATGTGAGCTGCATGTATATATGAAAGGTGCTATATAAATAAGGATGATGATGATCATTATCCAATCAACATTCGCTTGCTTTTAACGGCCAAGGTCTTAAGGATTATAATAGGAAATAAAAATCTGTGTTGTATTCAGACAATTACATATATATGCAACTTATGTTTGAATGACAGAAAACTAATTACTTGTAAGTGATCCAAGTGTTATAAAAGATGCAAAGCTGAGAATGAGATGTTTTTTAATATTGTGTTTAAATTAATATTACTGTGTAAAATTAAACACTATGTTCAATGTATCTAAACTACTGTGAGACTACAGTACCGGTCAACGTCAAGTTTCACAGAACGTAATCTGGAGTCTGGATCAGTCTGCTATAGGAGATACTGATACTAATCTTGAAAAGACATTTGAAGATTCAGACCTTGTCCTCTTTGAGTGTGCGTATCCTGGTCTCAAGCTCCTGGAGAATTTTGTCTTGTTCGCACAATCTGCTCAGCTTAACCTGAAGGAGAATGAACACGATATAACTGATATAAGACATAAAATAAGAGAGCGGCAAAGCTTTTCCAAAAGTTCAAAACTTCAGAAAGAAAGCGTTTGTAATTGAATTTCACATTGTCATTACCATAAAACACCAAGCTCCTCATGAGAATTCTGTTGTCACTTTGGTTGCAGACTGTTTTCTCCAAAATTTGGGTTATCGCATGTGTACACAAAGGACTTGCGGAAATGCCTAGATTATAGCTTTCTTCACAGTTTATTCTCCCAACTATTTATTATGCTGCCCTATTAATTATTAAGCAGTTGTTAGTTTACTGCACTATATTGTTGCTTTAACAGCATTAATAATGAACGATTCAGATAAATCCACCAGCTAAATTCTTATAAATTGTTAAACTGGAACAATGATTCATGATGAAAAGCCAAGAATTTCTGATTATTTACCTCCAATAAGAGCAAAAGTGGGTGAGACACAGACACAGAATACCAAAATCAAACAGAAAAATGTAACAGCGTAAAATATAAATCCCAATGCATGTATTTTTTTATTTAAAGCTGGAGCTGAAAGCCTTCATCAATCACTTTAATTGCGATTCTACTAGCAATGACTTAGGTTTGTGTTACCCTGAACAAAATACTGGGTTGTAACCTGGAAAGACTCTTGATATGAAAGGCTAATTGAGATAATTATGCTTTTCTGGCCAAAACAGAACAATGTTTGGATAGTCTTTTTAAGCTACGATATGAACATGGGAGTGGGTGGAGGACAGTAGAATAGGAGGAAATCACTTACATCGACATCGCTTTCAGCTATTTTGACTGGCCGAGGAGGTCTGTCTTTCAGTACATCGGGCCCCGTGACCTATTAAATTAAATAAAACACTCAGATATAAACAATTTAGTTTAACAGCATTAAACAACCACACTAAATTGTATTGTGTTATTCCCAGTTAATCACGCTTTTGCTTTATCATATTTTTTTTTATAAAAAAGCACTACATAATGAGTGAAAAACTATAAGCTTTAACAGTTATGCACTTATTATTTTTAATACTTAATTATTTCCATATCTTGTTTGCTGCATCACAACATTTCAATGCATTTCTTCTGTGATGAAGGGCTGCCAGAGCATCAGGGCCACCAGAATAACACATTTTTAATGCACAACATTCAATATAATAGGCAATTTTACTTAAAAAAAAAGAGCATGTGGAACAGTTATGCTGGATTGAGTGCTTTATAGAGGCATGATCAATACAGTACCAAAAAGTACTGAGAGTACAAAGAGTTGATAAACGCTTAGTTAGGTTTGCAGTTTGTTAGGTTTGCATTTTTTAACATGCATTCATACAACCCCGATTCCAATAATTTATTTATTTATTTGGCTTCTTTAACGTCACTTATCGACATCAGTGGTCATCCAGCGACACGCACAAGGTTAGAT
>JAVSBV010000059.1:2729128-2756709 GCA_033117975.1 Parotocinclus spilosoma
CATCTAGGCCACCATGGAGGTCGGGTCCCCTGTTGAGTCTTGGTTCCTCCCAAGGTTTCTTCCTACCATTTTAGGGATTTTTCCCTGCCACTGTCTCCCTAGGCTTGCTCAACTTGGGATTGGCCTTCTAAGAAAGTGTAATATTGTGAAGCTGCTTTGAGACAATATTCTATTGTAAAAAGCGCTATAGAAATAAACTTGAATTTAATTGAATTAAATATCAGACCTTCTGCCTGGTTAATGTTCTACCAGCAGACAACGTGTCACTCATCGACAAAAGAGTCGTTAATCAGATGAAGTACATATGACAGCATGCTTCAAAACTAAGTGAGTCCGAAAGTAAATAATTTAAAAAAGTAAATATACAAAAGTATCCGTGCTATCTGAAGTAAATGGGGAAGAATTGGAATGTAATGTAAAGAATTTTTAAGTACACATTACATATGAATAGGCACTTTCATAACCTGAATAATCTTATAATAATATAATTTTTTATGATCCAGAAATCCATCAGGTGATCATCATGACAAAACCAGATGCAGCATGCCCATTGGTTCAAAAGGACCTTAGGAAGATCTACACCAGTAAGAAGATCAAGGAGAAGGTACCCTGTTCTTAGCGAGAGAGAATCACCGGTTAGCTGAGCGCTATTAACAGTTAAGAGGTACGGCTCTGTAAAAGTGTTTTGCTTCTCGTGTGGTTTCTTCTCCAGATGCAGGACTGTATTAATCTGCTGGGGGTTCCCATGAATCACATCTTCCCTGTGAAGAACTACCATGAGGAGATGGACACCAATGATGACATGGATGCTCTAATCCTGAAGGCGCTCGATCAGATTGTGCACATCGGCAGGGATAAATTAAAGGATCAATCTGCTCAAGAGTTGCTGCCTCCATACTTATCAAAAAACTGTTACTATATGTCCCAAATCCTGTAGCTAATCTACTTTCTATTATCTACATTCTTTTTTTAGCCCATAAAGAATTCTGTTTATAGTTTATAGTTTCTTGGAAGGGGCCAAATAAACCATTTTTTTCTTATAATTGTGGAGGGAGCTGTAGAAAGTTTCTAAAGATGTTTTTGTGTGTATTATTGGTGTTTCAACATTTGGAGTCCTGAAAAATCCCATTAAACAGCTATAACCAATCATGTCACCATGTGAATGAGTGTTCCATATTATTCCTGATCATATCATCCGGTAATTAGCTTCGTTAAATCAATGAATTGTTATTAGACATCATTTCTTGATCTGATGAATAAAATCCATATCTCATGTTCACATGCATCTACAAAACAGTGGTTATCAATCATTCTACTACTGTAACTTATCTAAAAACCTATATAATATATAAAATACAGTACATTTCTGTCAGTATCAGCCAGTACACAGAGAGCAGAATAAGGGTTTGTCTTATTAGGCTAAAAGATTAACTTCATCCCCCATTTGCTCAAGTGTTCTGCTTAAACTTTGAGTGTGAGAAAAGTAGGATCAGACAAGTGACCATTGTGGGTAAGTCCTTACCATCCCAATCATGAGCTAAGATATCTCATCTGGAAAACCCCTATAAATGGATAGCATCCAGTCTATTGTGCTTCAGAATCAAGAACGTTTATCTATAATGTTTATCATCTATAATGTCAGAATCCTCCACATTGGAAAGATCTGTTCTTTCTGGACTACAGGCTACAGCTGCTTTGGAGCTGAGGGAGAACCTAAAACCATGCAACTCCCTTATGAAGTGTGTGAAGTGAAGGTCCACACCAAGTCCTGCTTCATAGTTCCTGCTCCCTTTTGAAATGTAGATATAATCTGGACATATGTTCTGGATCACTGTCCTGCTTGAAGGTATCTAACCCACCTTTTGGGACTGTTTGTAACTTCATTATTTTTAGCAAACTCCAGGTGATGGCATTTTTAGTTAGAGGACATGAAATGATTTTACCAAAGTGCCCTCTTATAGGAGTTTTGGAGATGTGGTAAGCCCATGATGCTACATTTTCTCTTTCTGAGCTGATGTTTCGGTACCTGTTCCAGCCCCAACAAGGACTAAATCTATGACTTTTACATTACTTTATTTATCTGTTATTACCATTATTACAAACATATCTATTTCAGTCAACATCTAACCAGCAGAAAGTCTCGGTCCTCTCAAGGTTGACACTCTCACCCTAGGCTTGCTCAATTTGGGACTGGCTTTTTAAGATAGAAGCTTTCCATTTTTAAGATAGTATTCGGTACAGGTGTATGACACATTAAATAAAATAGCATAGAATAGTCATGCTTTAAATGAAGAACAAAAAAGCATTTTCACTTTTGTTCTCTGTTTGAGCAGAATCACATGGAAAATAGAGAAACAAGTTTTACCACTGCGATGCCAAGGAGGGTTTAAAAGGCACTTGGCTCGTTTGTCTTGGCACTTATGAGTTTAAGTTCGAGGTTTAAAGGTTTGAAGTTATAAGGTGAGCCAGGATCAGTAAGTACTATATTATTATTATATTATTAATATTAATAATATATTTATTCTTAAAGTTTAAGAAATGGACTGAATATGTTTATGTAATAGCATCGTGTCATAGGGTGACTAATTTTAAAAATGCAGTTCCACTGGATTGAGTGTGAATGATATTGTGATTTGTTTTTATTTGGATATAATTCTCTCCTTGGGCAACCTTCCTTCCACTCCTTTTCTTTTTACTGTTCCATATCTTCACCCCTGTCGGATTTTGGCTACTGGTTGTCTGTGTTGTTTGCCGTGTGTTTGGTGATGGGAAAACTCAATACTGCCTTTCTAACCACAGACTGGGACTTTACAATGGAGAGAAAAAGTCACAGCACATTTAAGTCACAAACAAGAGTCAGTGTACAAGTAAGTGTACTACAAGGACTAGACCTGCCACGACTAAACCTACCACCACTAGACCTATCACCACAAGACCTAGAAGAACTAGACCTATCAACACTAAACATACCACCACTAGACCTATCACCACTAAATCTACCACCACTAGACCTATCACCACCACACCTAGAAGAACTAGACCTAGACAAACTAGACCTAGGATGGAAACCAAAACATGCACAACCAAAACAACCAACATCGCAAGGTGAGGAAAAAACAAAGACACTACATTTTTACAACTCATGGAATTACAGATGTTTATACATTTCTACTTGCATAATTAAGCTTAATGCTCTTAAGTAAACTATAACATGGTACAAAATAACCAGGAGACATCGTTTACAAATGCAATTTGCCATATGTTTGACTTTCTGTTTCAGAATTTGATGAGCCATGGAGAAAAATGAAATGGAAGTAAGAACATATATGATGGACCAGACTTCTAATTGATGATTTTTCTCCAGCATGGTTTATCTCCTTTAACAGAATGTTTTTCTTTGTCATTTGTAATTCAAACGTGCTGATCAATACCATAAAGTGCCAATATGTTGGATGTTGCTTTTATTTATTTATTTATTTATTTATTTATTTTTGACAGTCAAAAGAAGTTATTGGAAGAGAAACTAAGGAACTTCAAGGTCAAAAATCCAGATGTTGATCAGGTCAGGATTCTGCTCGTCGGACCGATCGGAGCAGGAAAATCCAGCTACATAAACTCAGTCAATAATGCTTTTCAAGGACGGATCACCTGCGAAGCTCTGGTTGCTACAGGAACTGAGAAAAGTTTCACAAAGAAAGTAAGTATTTTCATACTTGGTAATGCACATGTCCAATCAGCCAATCAAATGGCAGCAGCTCCATGGATTTAGTTTCTGAGGTCCAAACTTAACATGGGAATGGGGAAATGGTTCTTCAGGTATTCCGAAAATGCGGTTCTACTGGGATTTACAAACGCAACAGACGCACACACACACTTTGGGGCTTACATAAAATAATCTGAAAAAGATCAAATATCCAGTGAGGGCAGTTCTCTGGGTGAAAATGCCATTGCTGACCATTGGCACTCCATTATGCACAAAGTGTAACATCTTTTAATGGCTACTTCCAGCATGATAACACTCCATGTCCCAAATCTCAAATCATCTCAAACTGGTTTTCCAGTATCCAGAAGATGGGATGTGGTGGAATCATAGATGTGCTGTCATGTCAACATGGACCAGAATCTCTTGAGGAATGTTTCCAGGAAGAATTAAGGCAGTCCAGACTAGAAATAGACATTGGGAATTGTAAACATTGTGGTATTAAATACATTTGTCTTTGGTTTGCAGTATCAAACTCATTACATTGAAGGAGAGGATGGGAACCCTTTGGCTTTTATTTTTAACGACATCATGGGATTGGAAGCCGAAGATGGATGTGGTGCTCATGAACGTGACCTCATCAAAGCTCTAGAAGGCTGTGTTGAAGAAGGATACAAAGTGAGGATGAAATCAGATCTTTAATGCAAATCGTATCCAATCTGCATTTAAGAAAGACGTAGTGCTCCTGTTTATTAAAACATGACTAATATTTGATTCTTCAGTTTAATCCAGCATCCCACCTGTCCTCAAACAATTCTGACTACAGAGACAACCCTGAGCTTAACCATCAGATCTTCTGCCTGGTGAATGTCCTGCCAGCTGACAAAGTATCCCTCATGGACAATAAGCTCTTCCAGAAGATCAGACGCATCCAAGATCATGCTACAGAACTGGGTAAGCTGGCTATGAAAGACAGTTTCTTTTCATTTCTGTTTTGACATAATAATTTCACAAAACTGAGTGATTAAATTCAGCCTAAATAAATGCTTCCTCATAAATCATCCAGAAATACCTCGAGCGATCATCATGACAAAGCCGGATAAAGCATGCCCATTGGTTCAGAAGGACCTGCAGAAGATCTACACCAGCAAGAAGATCAAGGAAAAGGTAACGGGTTAATTTTGTAGATGCAGATATGAGAGACTTCACCAAACAACTTTATCTCTCCAGATGGAGACGTGCAGCAACATGCTGGGGGTTCCCATGAATCACATCTTCCCTGTGAAGAACTACCACGAGGAGATGGACACAGACGATGACATCGATTCTTTGATTCTGAAGGCACTTGATCAGATCGTCCACATCGGCAACGATGCACTGAAGAAAGCTAAATCCCTGCCATCCAAGGAGTAGTTTTTCATGGATCGTCTCCACCGTGACCCTCACAACATTTTTGAATTTATTACTAGTTACCTGGTGGATTCTGTTAATAAATGATGCTATTATAATCACAGCATTAGTACGTACAGCTATGTTACATATACAAGGTTACATATAAAGTCATTATCTCCTCCGGAAGGTTTTGGACTGGTGATGGATTTCACTGTAAATTCCTTGTTGAACAAATCTATAATGCATTAATCATCTAGTACGATATATTACACCCCACCTTTCAGGGTTCACTGGTCTACACACTTTGCTCTTTAGCGCCCCCTACAGGTTCCCTATGACCTACAGATCCAGGGACTGATACTGTTGAGGTGGAACAATGGAGGTGACAGAAAGAATAAATGGATGCTTCCTTGTGTTATATAAGAGACTTGATTTACATGTGATGTAGATATGTAAACACTTCAGCTGAAGACTTTACTTTCACTTTCACTCTTCTAAGGAAAGTTCACAGAAACAGGTTTTACCACTTTAGACAGAAATAACTATCTGCAGAAAGTTCTTATCAGGTTTAACGTTACCACTACGAATGTGATTTTTATCTAGCTTTCTGTTTTCATGTATTAATCTTATATTGGTTTCTAAACTGTAAGAAAGCAATCATCACCTAATAAAATACTATATACCTTGTTAGAACTAAGTAACTAGTTCTTATATTTTTTACTATAGATTTACACATGAAATGTCCCGTTTATCCACGGGCACCTTTGTATGGAGCTGAACAATAAACGGTCTGGTCAGATTCCATTGTGTGTTCTTATTTAGATGAACTGAACTGTAAGACAATACCTATAAGAATTTATGTAGTCATGTGTTTGATACAGGGAGGAAAATGAGGATTTGATACACTGCCGATTTTTTTGATAATTTTCCCGCCTACACAGAATGGAGAGATCTGTGTCATTTTCGTAGCTACAGTTCTACTGTGAGAGAATAATCTAAAAAGAAAATTCCAAAATTTACATTGTATGATATTTAAATATTTGATTTGCATTTTTATTACATAAAATAATTATTTTATAATTGTTTCATAATACAGAAAAACAGAACGGATGTTCCCTGTAATTCTTGAACATGATTTTGGGCCATACAGATCTTCTCCAGATCTTTCAGGTTTCTGGGCTGTCGTTGGGTAACACTGAGTTTTAGCTTCCTCTAAAGATTTTCTTCTGGACCCTGGCTAGGTCACTCCAGGACCTTAAAATGCTTATTACGGAGCCACTACTTAGTTTTGGGTCATTGTCATGCTGGAAGATCCAGCCACGCCCCATCTTCATTGCTCATACTGAGGAAAGGAGATGCATGACCCTATCCATCCTGCCTTTAATACTGTCCAGTCGTCCTGTCCTGTTTTCACCCCCATGCTTCACGGTAGGGACAGTGTTCTTAAAATCATTTTACTTCCTCCAAACACGGTGAATGGAGTTCATACCAAAAATCTCTATTTGGGTAAAGAAAGTACAAATAAAATAATTATATTTTACAGTTGGTTACTTCATTTTAACACTTACATTTATATTACAAAGTCATTATTAATCTAAATAATCCCATGTGCTTTATTCCTTAATGGTTACATTTATATTAAAAAGTTATAACACATTTTAATAATCACATATTATTTCTATTAGAATGTATAAGTGCATGTAAAAAATACACAAAGTTTTTTTTTACAGTTATTGTACAAGTTAAACATTTATTAAATTAGAAAGCCATAATAAGAAAGTCATAATATATTTAAACTGTCACACACACAGACAGCTCAGGCAACCACACCCAGCACAATACACTCTGATAATAATTTCACTGCTTTATATTTACTCCCTTCACCATTATTCTCTGCTAAGTCTTGTAGCTCACGTCCCTTTACTAAACACTCTTTTCCTTACGCTATCCAGTATCGCCTACTTAGCATTTCCTCGACCTTACCATGACTCCGACTACACTTTTCGTTTTGCCCTTTGGACCTTTCGCCTGATTCCTGTTGTGTTTTCTGTGTACCACCCTGGACTGCCCCCCCCCCCGTTTGTATAATGGGTTCGCCATTTCGTATGCTTGCATTACATAAATAATCCAAATTGACTCTTTTTTATCTCATTCTATCAGTCACTTTTATATTAGAAAGACATATTTAAAAATTGGTCAAACCACAAATAATCACTCTTGGTCTTTGTTGGTGTTTTATCAGTTTTGAGACATTTTATCCCTTTCTTGTAGCAGCAAAAATCTCATTTTTATAAAGGTTCATCGTCTGAGAAAACACCATTTTACCATAATTTCTCATTTACAGTGAGACTCTTCCAGAGAACACAAACTACATGAACAGGTGCAGGTGAGATGGAATGATGGGAATGTACAGGTAACGCCAAACTTCAGAGGAAGGTTCCTAAGAAAAACAAGAAAAGACGTCAGGACTTTAACCCCTGGGCTGAGTGAGGGAATTGAGTGAGTGAACCCCGAGTCCCCACTGCGTTGTTAAACTTGATAGTATTGAACCTAAATGGTTCATGATGTTCTATAAGAAGCATAATGTATAAATAGATCAAAACATATTAATATAAAAACAAAACTATTTAACTGCAGCTTTCTCTTTCTCTTTTGCTTCTAAATAAAAATCAAACACTGTTCCAAGAATTGCAGGACAAACAAGTTGTACCACTTTCACATGATAAAGGAGGATTTTTTAAATCAGGTTTCGTCTTGTAACCCAACACACCAGTTCGAAATCACCAGTAAGTCTCCAACACCTGAACCGGTAAGTAGGTATATATTTCTATAATAGACTGGTCTATTGTTCCTCTTCGTTTATAGAGGTTCTAGTTTCAGACTTAAATAGGAGTTTTTGGTTTGTTTAGTAGCTTTTAATTATTTGTATTTCTATAAGAATTTATCTGGCATCACTTTAGTTTCTGAGGCTGTAGCAAAGGTATGTGGAGTCAAGTGTTACTTATTTACAGCGATAGCTCTGAACAAGGTGATTATTGCTTGTGGAATTGTGGGTAATGTAGTACTACGCATTAGACATTTACCTTTTCCTGCATTTAGCTAGAGCGAATTTATACAGTATTACAATCCAAGCAATTGTGGGTTAAGGGTCTTGCTCAGGGACCCAACTGTGGCAGAGGTGGGATTTGAACTTTGGATCTTCTGTACCTTAACCACTAGACCACCACAGTCCATTTTACTACCGCTACTTTGCAACTAAATTGATGTTTAGAATCTCCCATTTACATTTCAGTTGAAAAAGTTCTTCTCCCAAAGACACTCCTGAGACTGTATTATAGACTAGGTCAGACTAAATCTGGAAAGACGCTGAGGATCTCACTTCACTGGCTGTTAGCACCCTTATCCTCCTTCAAATCCAACTCTGATGATCTGTTCAATATATTGGTCTTAATGAAGAGCTGGAATAGTTTCTATACAGCCATAATTGTCACACATGATGCACTGGATTGGGATGGCTAATTTTTAAATCCTACCCCTAGGAATCCAACTGCGGCGAGGCAAATCCAGTTTGCTCACTGAACGTACACTGGTTTTTCCGACCATACATATCATGTCAGAACAGGACAATCAAATGGGTGCAAAGCAGCTCAAGAGCGGTTGGCATGGGATGTGTGTATAGGATAGGCGAACAAGATATGCAAAAGCATCCATGATTAATTAATCGTGGCATTGGGTTACAGATCATTAAGTATCCTGATTAAAAATGTAGAACTGAGAACCTGGGAAGGACATGCAGAGTGATTGGCGAACTCCATAAGCAGAAGCGGATACACAGGCTTAAAAGATCAATTTAGTTTAAAAGATACGTTTACCAATTTCCGTACATCAGTTTAGAGGCAGAATGCCTTCAGAATTAATCAGTTCTACCTCAAAATCAGGTTAACTTACCGTCTCACTCCAAAATTTGATACACTGTGTCTGAATCTTGAAAGTTGTATGAGTTAGGTAAGCTGTCAAATGTTCAGTACAGAGCTGACTACTGGGATTGGATGACATGGAATAAAACCAAAAGAGTCTCTTGTCTGGGCAATACATGTGACAGTGGGACCAATGTTTCTGGTAGGGCTGTTGCTGAAGTGTCCTACGGGTATTTTTGCTGTATGAGCAGCAACATAAGGAAAGGCAATTAATACCCGGAGTAAGCACCACAAACCAAGCAAGACTGAACTCATTTATTTTTACATTTAGCCATTTAGCAGATGCACGTCTTCAGAGTGAATGAAAACAACAGTGGCAGCTTGACAGAGATAAGATCCGAACCCAGTATCTTAAGAAACAAACCACACAGTCTCTTTCTACAGTGGATAAGAGTAATGAAGATGCTAATCCAAGTTACTGTACTACCGGAATAGATTTCACTCACACTTTATAGTATGAAGTATACATACTCTCGACTATCACTTTACTAAGTACACCTCCTTGTTTGTATATTAATTGTCCATTTTATCAGATCTAAAATTACATAATTAAGATGTTAAAAAACATCTACATAATGTTAATCCTCCTAACTCTGTCCTCTAATGGTCAGGACCCGCAGAGGTGGATCAGGTGGATCCTTATTACATGGAGGTGGTGACATGACATGGAGGTGGTGTGTTAGTGTGCCATGGATCAGACACAGCAGTGCTGCTGGAGTTTTTAAGCACCTCGGGTGTCACCACAAATAGTTCACCAACCAAAAATGTCCAGTCACCAGCATTCACAGGCAGTGCCCTGTGAGCCATGATGAAGGATTAGAGGATGACTAACTATGCATCAACAGATGAGCTACTGTCTCTGACTTTACATCTACAAGGTGGAGCAACATGGTAGATGTGTGTAATAGAGTGAACACTGTTTAAAATTTCCAGCAACACTAATCAAAACAGAAATTACACTAAAAACAGACTACCACCACATCACTGTCACTGCTTTGCTGAGAATGATCCACCACCCAAGTAGTACCTGATCTGTGCTGGTCCTGTCGGGGTCCTGATCACGAGAGAACAGTGTAAAAGCAACTAACAAAGTACACTGCTCACGAAAATGAAGGGATATTTCAAAATGAATACGAAGAGGATCCCACAAGAACTGCTGGACAATCTGAATCGCTGTCAGTGAGTTTTGGCAGGCTTGGGTGACCATAAACCCTATTAAACAGTCAATATGTGGCACTCACCTCCAGTTTGACATGCTTCTGTTCACCCCCATGAATATGTCACTTGCTACTCAATCACGATAGTTGAGTTTGAATCCTATTTCCTTTTCCTTTCTTTTCTGATTATTCTTGTTTAAGGAAATACAATCTAATGCTTATTTTTTAATCAGTTCATATAAATTTTAAAATAGCCCCTAATTTTTGTGAGCTGTGTATTTAGAGAAAAGGACTACAGTCTGCAATTGTAAAACTACAAAATGCATCTGTGATGCTGATAAAGGAAAGCTGATAAAATACATATTAAGTGATAAGTGTAGTGTTGTACTGTTGTATGATGTTTGTCACTGTAGAATGTGTAATTTCATTTGATTGTTTGTTTATTGGACATCGCTATTGGCATCAGTGGCCATTTCAGCGACACACACAAGGTTACATCTATACACATAGTAATCTCAAGACTAGTCACCTTTATGCAAGTCAGTGCCAATTTAGAGTAATTTATTAACTTAACATGTCTTTTGACTGTGGGAGGAAATGGGAATACCCAAAGTCAACCCATACAGACATGAAGATAACATGCAGACTCCACACAGAGAGGACCCAGGCTGCTCCACTCTGGAATTTAACCTAGGACCTTCTTGCTGTGAGGTGGCAGTGCTACCCACCTTGGCATTTAGCTACCCCAAAGAATTCAGATTCAGTCTGTCTTTAAATGGACTGCACTAATTAGTGTGCTGCTTTGTGCCTATCCATCTTCTTAATTATGCACAAATTATATCTACTTTGCTGCATATGCTTGGGTTAGACCACATAATGCCTGTATTCTTGCAGTGGTTAGCACAATCACCTCACAACTCCACAGATGGAGTTTGCATGTGCTACCAATGCCTCTGGGTATCCACCTTGCAAGGTCATGCATTAGGTCAACTGATGCCTCCAAAGTGCCCCATTGTAAGGGAGTCAGTGTGTGTATGTGCACCCTGGGCTTTGGTTTCTGGCCTTTCTTGACCGTGTACTGGATTAAACAGGTGTGAAAATGATCTACAGTTGTGTACATCAGTTACTGTGAGACATCATGTCTTGTTAATGCAGGGCATCTTCTCTGAATACCTTCATTATGAAATTGGATCGAAGGATTCCAGAAAATGCTACAAAGACTGTACATACAGATTGAATTTCATTTAACAAGTCAATAGCTGAATGCATATGTGGCAGTGTGACAAAACCAAACATATTTCAGCCTGCCTCTTATATAGTTCAATAAATTAAATTAAAATCACTCTTGCTAAATATTTTTTCCCTAATTGAAACTCCTGGACTGCTTAAAAGAAACGTACATGCCAAAGTTAGTTGAGATAAATTACACTGTGTGCATATATTATTTTAATGGATAAAGGAAATCTCTGAAATCCTAGACATTCCATAACAGTTCACAGCTATTACTGACTGGGTCGTGGTGTGATCCAAAGTCCACAACTGTCTGTTACAGTCCTCATCCTGACTAAGTTCACTGATAATCCGCCTCCTCTTTACATATACACTCACCAGGTAACAGCTCAGTCCAGTTAGGTCAAGACGACCTTCCGAAGACTGAGCTTTTAACCTGATTTAACTGACTTTTCACCTGGCATGGTTGTTGGTGATAGATGGTTTGAGTATTTCAGAACCTGCTGATCTACTGGGATTTTAGTGCACAGCCATCTATAAAAGCTATCCAGTGAGCTTCAGTTCTCTGAGCAGAAATGCCTCGTTGATGCCAGAGGTCGAACAAGAATGCGCAGATTGATTTGAGCTGATAGAAAGTCACTCAAGTAGTAACTCAAATAGTCTAATCAAGGTACACTTCACTGAATGCACATCATGTCTAACCTTGAAGCAGATGTGCTATTGCAGCAGAAAACCACTCTGGGTGCCACTTCTGACAGATAAAAACATTCAACTGAGGCTACAGTTTACACAGACTCAACAACAGAAGACAGGAAAAACATTGTCTGGTTCTAATTGTTCATTGTCTGTCAAATTAGTCTCAATTTCTGTTGCAACTATTGTCAGAATTTGGCATAAACAGCATGATAGCAACCTACGCTGTGTCAACAGTTCAGGCTGATATGGGAAATATTTTAATGGCACTCTTTGGGACCCTTAATACCAGTTGAGCTTTATTTAAATACCATAGCCTACCTGTTGCAGATCTTGTCCATCCCTTTATGACCAGAGTCTAAACACAATGTCCAAAGCTCAAATCAAACCTTAAACTGGTTTCTTGAACATGACCGTGAGTTCACTGTAGTCACATGCCCTCTACAGTCACCAAATCTCAATTCTGAAGGCAAAAGAGGGTCCAACTCAGTACACAGCGTACCTAATGATGTGCACATGAGTTTATATTATGTTGCTCAGGCTGGGAGCAATCTATGTACACTCCAAATCCATATTTTTTTGTCAAATATACATTACATTCGTCAGTGGATGCCATTTAGCTCAAAAGGGACCATTCTTTCGCTGTCTATGCATTGTTTCTAAACTAACAGGTTTCTGTTAAGCAGCTTTTTTATCTATGGCGATAAATAGCATTAATTCACTGTCATTGATGTTCACAGAAAGCTGAGAGCACAGGGGAGAAGAGACCCAGAGGAAGACCAAGGAAATGGGTACGTTTCTCATCTTTTGTCCGTTTTTGTTTGTTAGGATAATAGAGAGCAAAGGGACATGGGGACTGGAATTCGGTCCTGGTGATGACTTATTGATGGGGCAAACATTATGTGCTGACACTGGCTGTGTCTAAGGGAGAGTAGACCAGTTGTGTGATCAGTCCTTGTTGCTTCAACAGTGATGCACTGGTATCCCATTCAGGGCACACTTACGCCTGTCCCAGTGATCTCTTTTGCGTGCAAATTATTTTGTTCCAGAACTATAAAAATGTTAATTGCAATAACCTTCAAAATATTTGTAGAGATTTTTGCCCTTTGTGTTTTCTCATATGAGATTTGATTAAGCATTGGCAGCTCTCTTGAATACGTGCTTTTTTTAAAAATATACTTTGGGCATGTTTGGGTCCAGATTAAGCCTAGTCATGTATTAAAAGGACTTTTTTTCAACTGGGAAGCGCCACCAGTCACTGCAATTTAATCCACCACTAGGCTTAAGGCTATGCCTGGGAAACTACTACAACCTTCCTGCTGCTTGCTTGCTTGCTCGTCAGCATGTGCTTAACGAGATGTTTGTGTTATGAGTTAAAGAAAATGTTTAGACTTCACATTGACCACAGCTACGCTTCAGCTATTCCATAGGCTGCTTAAAAAACGTGTGTGTATTCATTGGTTTGTAAGTGACACTTTTGATTGATAGCCTGGGGAAAGAGAGCTGCGGTTAAATCTACCACCAGGAAAACTCTGAGCAGATATGAGGGAATTTTTGCCTTAATCCCTCTCTGTATGCTTTTGGTTGGTGTTTTTTATATGTTAATAATGGTAGCATGGTTTCAGATGCAAATGTGTCAAACTACAGACATGGTTTTTCATTTAATGTTATAGAAATATTGTAGTAAATTTTAAATCAGTACAGTGTTACTGTATTGCACAATATCTGTACACTATCATAAGATCTGACTCTGACCATTTTATTTTTGCCTTAATGTCTATTTATTACACTACTTACAAAAAGTAGGGGGTATTTTATTATACCTAAACAACCGTCATTAACAGCTGTGTAGTCATTTGTGGGCTTGAACATTTGGTCCTGTATGTTACTATGATTAATCTGACAAATTACTGCATTTGTACTGGCTTACTGTCTTACTGGATCATTCAAGAATGGGCCAGTTGTTCTCCCAAGCCATGCCAGAGACCTCTTTGCTTTCCATGTCTTAGTTAGCCTTTCTTAGCTATTGGAAGCCTGTGCTTCTCCAGTGACGTTCGCTGTGGGATATGGATATATGGGCTTTTGCTGCTCCCATACCTTTGATATATTTCACAGAGTCAGATTCAATTGTGAGATAGCAGAGGTGTGAGCGCTGCCACCCACCACTGGACATTTTGGACTGGCCTGATAAAGGTCTGTTTTTAGCTGATATACAGTCTTTTAGCCACACACACACACACACACACACACACACACACACTCACACACACACACACACACACACACACACACACACACACACACACACACACACACACGCTCTGTCCACCCACACACGTAATCCTATACCAAAATCAAGGCAGTTGCCCAGTTGCCTTAAGGTTTGGCTTTACCATCTGTTCAGTTTAAATGTAAGTCTATTAAGGAAAAAGTGTCTGTGAATTCCATAAAATGTAAATGTTTAGGGATTTTAGGAGTAGAAGTTCTATTGCGAAAAATATAATAGGTCTCTTTGCGCAAATGGTCTTAACAGGATTCTTTACCTGTTTAGTCACTTATCAATAGCAACACATTTTGGCAGTCAACATAAAAATATCTAACCAGGTGTCCCTGACAAATACAAGATTGCGCACACCATTCCACCATTTTCACTACAAGCTCAAAAACATGCAACAGGGCATGGCAGATGTACTAGTAGATGCTTGGAGGATCATCATTCTTCATTCAACATTCTTTATTGGGACAAGTCAGGATATCAGGCAGGACCCGTATCCGTACCCTCTTGTTTTGCAGCCATACCTTTGTAATGTGAGCAGCATGTGGTATTGCATTGTCCTGCTGAAAAACACACAGATGGCTCTGGGAAAGATTATGTCTTGCAAATGTTGGTCTAAGATTTACTTACAATGTACTTTTCTGCATTAGTGCTACCATTACAGAATGGTAAATGACCCTTGCTAAGGGCAGTGACACAGCCCCATATCATGACAGTCATTCACTTTTGGACTTTTTTTTTTTTGTTGCTGATAACAGAATGGATGTTTTTTTTGTCTATGGTCCGGAGCACATGGCACCCATGTTTTTCAGAAAAAGATCTAGAATACAGACCACTATACCTGTTTTCACTGTGTGATGGTCTATCCTAGATGCCTCAAAGCCCAGATAGGTCAGCAGTGACGCTCCAGGTTAACATGGGGCTTCTTTTTTGAACAACAAAGTTTTAAGTGGCATTTTTGAATGTAACTCCGTATTAAAGTGATCCCTTGCTCATGTAGTTATATCAGATATTGCTGAATGACATTTTTGATGTAGTTCCATCTTAGGGATTGAAGATCACAGACCTTCAGCTTAAGCCTACACCCTCAGCCTTTACACACTGAATTTCCTTCCAATTCCTTGTATCATTTAATGATATTATGCACGGTAGAGGGAGAAATAAGCAAATTCCTTCCAATCTTTTTTTTAAACATTTCTATAATTTTCTTATGTATTTGTTGACAAGCTGGAGATCATCTGGCCATCTTTGCTTATCAAAGACTTTTGTACCACATCATTTATAATTATGTCATTTAGCAGATATCTTATGTGACTTACAGATACAGTGGCAGCTTGACAGAGATGGGATTTGAATCCTGGACCTGATCCATTAACTGCTAAGCCACCACAGGCTCATGATTATAATTACCCGTTGACATCACCTGTATGAAATCACATCATTATTTTTTTTTTAATTGATTGCAGAACTACATTGCTCTACCCTGACATTTTTGGAATGTGTTGCTGGCCATAAATGTCAGGAATGGATGTTTATTAACAAATTTAATGACGCTGACCAGAAAAAAACATGAAATATTCCATACTATGCCAACTTTTACTGATTGGGGGTTGTAAATCTTAAACAGAATCCAATTAACACAATGTTGTCATTGACGTTATCTAAAAATATCTCAATATTTCCAATAAATAGGTAGAAACAATAGCAAAATGTCAAAAACTGTTACTTAAATAAAAACCCTACTTTAATTTGAACTTATTTGTCAGTTGCTCAACATGCAATTCAAAATACAAGTTTGTATAAAATGAAACTAATGTTAGGTCTGCCCAGTAGTGTGTAAATCTGTGGCAAAGTTAATCTCTAGATCAAAAAGGATAACATGGTTGACAAGTAATCATTATTATACCTAAACTACCATGCCCCAACTTTTCCTGCAATGTGCTGCATTACAAAAAAATTGGCAAGTTGACAAGACAAAACATGAAATATCGTGGGTTCATACTGTCTGCAATGAATTAAAGGCCAACCTAAATGTAATAAACACTGTGTTCTGTGTAATAAACACTGAGGCGTGCTGTGTGGCAGGATTTAAAGCATCCTGTGATACAGAGTGAACTGTGTGGAAGGAGGAATCTGCAATCAACTGAGTTTATGAATGAGAATGAGTCAGAGAGGCAGCGTGCTATCGGAGCATGAGGGTGTCCTCTCGAAGGCCTGCTTTTGTAGATGGCTCTCATTTATCCCTGCTCTGTGACGCACACCAGGAATTGCCCATTAACTTGACCAGTGCGGTCAGGGGCAGGGCATCAAATTTGTTTTCTTTCCTTCTTTTTTTATGAATGGACTAAGGGAATGTGTGTGCTTGCAGGCCTGTCATCATGTATGGGTGACTTTGTGTGTATTTGAAAGCCAGAGATATGATCTATTTGGCAGCTTATTTTGTCACAGATAAATTGGCATGGGCCAGACGTCCACCATAGGCACACGGCTGCCTCCACACATACAGGGTGGACTTGTCAAGAGCCTTGCCATTCTTTTCCTGGATAAACAAGCCAGCTTTCTTTTCAGCTACTACTCGCCCTCCTGGAACTAATTATAGCATATCCTATTTGGCTACATGGGGCCATTGGAATGTTTTTCTTCGCCTCCCCCCCTTTACCACTACCAGCTATCCCCAACCCCCCTAAATGGTTAATGGAATAAGGTGGCTCTGGCCACCAGTAGGGAAAGGAAAGTAGTGTTTAACCATATCTATTCCAGAAGGATTTCTTACTGTGTGTACTGTGTGTCTTACTATAGTTAGTGCACTTTGAAATTGAACATCTTATGGAGATGCTTGCAGCTATGCCTGATGCAAGCTATCTGTTTTTACACAGTCTTACATGTATAAATGTATATGTATAATAGAACAAACGTCTAGTGGACCTGTGTCTGCAAATGCTTACAAACAAATAACAAGTCTGTTTCTTTGGAATTACAAAAATACTTGTGGATCATCTGCGAAGTCATACGTGTCAACTCCTTTTGAATCAATATGATATATTTTTAATTGACTAAATGAATAAAATCAAATCAAAATAGCCAGTGATTTAATTTGACAGGCCTATCATCATGCATACATAACATATTGTCAATGGTTGCTGCACACCGAGCTTTACATACCAAAATATTAACTTTTATGATCAGTTTTTTACTAGGCTGGTGTGTCACAGCATCAAGTTCAAAACCATTATATAAAATTATACCCAGACAGTAACAGCAGCTCAGATTAAACCCTGGAATTTAACATGTATATTACCAGTTGTACCAATTCAGAATTTTCTGCTACATTTACCTTGTTCTTCCAACAGAAGAAGGTTGGCTTCTGATATCAGACAATAAGATCCCAATCAAAGTTGGCAAACCAATTGTCTATGGACTTTGTTTAAGGACAGAAGGACAGAAAGTTGATTAACTGAGTTGTTGGAAGTAAAATTCTATGAATAAGCCTTATAATAAAAGGAAATCAGACTACCCACAGCAAACCCATGGAGATATGGGAGAACATGCAAACTCAACACAAGCAGTGGCTGGAACTTCCCCGGGTCTCTAGCTGTGAAGTGACAATGCAAATATAATTTCAGTGTATATAAATTCTGTACATGAGTTCAAGTTGGCTAACGTGAACAGAAAGTCAGTGTTATATCATTAATAAAAATTACATTAGTGTCAATTAACTGTCAGTCAAAATATCATAATTCTGTCACAGGCCCTAGTTCATTGTTGCTTATGATAAAAGGCACATAATCCAAAGAACAGGTGGACCGAGGTTATCCATTTTAACCATCAACTATTCACATTGCTAAACCAATATAAAATCTTTTAGTCCACATATAAAATGTATGTCTTTATATACACTGCTCACAAAAATTGGGGGATATTTCATTATGTAAATAATGAAATTTTTATGAACAGTACATTTTCAAGTTTCTCACTCTTCCAGGTCGCGGCCCCAGATATCACAGAGCACAGATGTAAACGTGCTTTAAAATGAATCAGCTATTTTCAGGGCTGCATTGGGGTCCCTATAGCACCAGGGCTGATCCCTCGACCAGTCTCAGCTCCCTCCAACCTAGCTAAAGTTTTCCGGATCTGATGCCCTGCAGTGTTCAGTCCACTGCGCCACCCAAGCACCGCAATTATTGATGACAAATTAATTATTATGGTCAAGAATTAGTAATAAAAAAGTGGAGATTTACATGAAACCCTTTTATTAGTAATGGTACAGTACTGTACAATAAAAGGCTACAACATGCCAAGTTGACCTTTCTACAGTCCAATCAGGAATTATCTTTTAGAAAGGTTAGCTTCCAAGAAACCACTTTTTCAGAAGGGGAATTGGGTGAAAAGGCTAAGACATGTTAAAGCTCACAGAGATTGGACTGAATATCATTGGAAAAATAGTACATTGGTATTACGAACCCAAGTATTTAAGTTTTTGGTCCTGTCATTGACAATATGTTATATAAGGGCATTATACCGTTGCTAAAATCGAATGACCTTTGCACAGTAGTGCATATTTCAAAATATTATTTCTCTATTGAACTACCAGAAAAAATAGGGATATTTAATTTGAAAATATGAAATAATAATTAATAATATATAATAATTAATAATTATTAATATAATTCAATTATATGATACAATAATAAAAAATTGTTAGCCGTGTACTCTAAGATGCTTGGAAAGATTCATATTGATTTTAAACTGCCCATTTAGAAAATAGGATCAAGCTATCACTAACATGTTGTTTGTGTTATTTTTTGGCTGATGTGATGATGTATGTGAAACTAGTTAGCAGTAAACGGTGTGGCTAGTCCTTTTCTCAAGTACTATTAGGCCTAATTTGTGCTCATTTCTGCATGGCTAAATAGATATAGTACTTATTGTGTTATTGTTTTGTGCTACATCTAAGGATGTTTTATCTATTTATCTGTCTTCATTTGCCACAATTTTATATTAAAATGTGTCTTTTAAAATGGTATTAGCTGTAATAGGACACACTCTGTTCCTGGAGTGATAAAAAACAGATCTGGAGATGACTGGAGAATACCTTTAGAAGCATGGGCATGGGATACTGATCAAATACATTTCTCTATTGTTCATTGTGCAACAAAGTTTTAGCTTTTCTGCAAGTAAGACTTTTTTTTCTTAAACTTTAACTTAATGTACACTTGTCTTTTTGACAATACTGTACAAGGTGGAAACGGAAGTGCTTATATTTTTATACTTGTCTTAGAATTCAGAATTCCTCCAATCCTCCCTATGTGCTGCTAGGTAGCTGTGTTGAAGCAGGCCAAAGCCCTGATTTATACTCTCCCTCTTCCTTTTCCTAGTATGCATCCTGCACAGGTGCTGAGATGGGCAGCCTCTTCCATGCCAAGTGGACAGGCTCCACAGATGGCAGATCGGGGAAGAATCTTTGTCCTTAAACAGCTAACATTAATCAGTTGTGCACAGCAGTTCTCCTTTCATACTGCCAGCTGGCTGGTGTCCATTCAGTTTTCTGCATTTGGTTCTACACCAAGCAAGCAGACCTACAATGAAGAGGGAAGGTTTTTTCTTCACTTCCTGGGTTTGACCCCTTGCACTTGAGATGTTGAGATGTGGTTGAGTTGTGTCAGCAGTTGAGATGTGGTTTTGCTTTTTGATTTGGCTGCCAATAATTGAGTTGGTAGGCTAAACCATAGATTTATGCGTCACTGTCATTAATTATAGATGTCATTTTGTCAGGGACACCACAGTAGCCATATTGCCAGGACAAATGGACAAGAATGCATGGCAAGCCATCTGGAGCTGTTAGAGCTCCTCATCTATATCATGACACCCCCCCCCAGTTTGTTTCCTAAACTGCGTGTAAAGAATTTTAGACCCAAGTCCATATTTCAAAGCAAAATATATCTGCCCCTGAGTTACTCAAGCTCCCAAACACAGTGGGCTATGCATGTTGGTGGGTGACACACACCAAACAACATAAAATCACCTGCAATCGTGAACCCTTCTCACTTCCTGTTTTCCTTAAATTAAGTCATCTCCAGTTCAGTACAAGTGGGGGCACATTAGTCACTGCAAACCTGAAACTAGTAAGCCACCATGCCCTTTTGGAAAAGGCAGAGGAATGACTAAATGAAAGAGCAGGGGGCTTGGGGGGTGGGTGGATGGGGGCGTAGAGGAAGTACTCTCATCTCACACAAGGCTGTGCTGCTCTTGGCTATGGGACAAACAATGTTGGCAGGTGGTGAGGAGCGGAATCGGAGCTTAGGGAAACGGGAGGGAGAGTGTGGCATTGGGGAGGAGGGGAACTGGTGGAGTAGATGAACGCTACGTTTGGGATTCATCCAACAGTTTCGAATGGTGGTGGGGCGGCTTGGAAAACCCTCAGACTGTGCCAAAGCATGAATATTTTTTTCTGTTTTTTTCCTTTTTTATATTTGGAAAAGGGCATTGCAATGGGAATTCAGTGTCAACTATCAAAACCTTTTTATAGCAATCCACTCAGACAAAATACTGAACTTGGACCCTTGGGCTTTTCTGGCTTAGTTAGCCTAGTGGCTTAGCTTTTCGGTGACTCGAGTATGAATCAGTAGCTTTGTTGATGCCCCTTCTACATTTATTTGCAGTCTGAATCCAAAACAAGCAATTGGTAATTGATGCACTGATGTATTAATTACTATCTCTTTATTATGACAAAATTTTAATTACACTGCTGACCAAAAATTTGGGTATATTTTAAAATGAATAAGAAGAGGATTCCTCATGAACTGTTGAACAATCTGATCCTATCCATGCCCCATCACTGTCGGTGTGTTTTGACCATGCACCCTGCTGAACAGTCCAATTTAACATGCTTCTGTTCACCCCCATGAATATGTGACTAGCTACTTAATCAAGATAATTGAGTTTGCATCCCATTTCAAACATATCTTTGACTTTTCATTTGCTTTTCTGATTATCTTGCTTTTTTATTCGCTTCATATTCATTTTGAAATATCCCCTCATTTTGCCAGCAGTGTATTTAAATGACATATTTTACTCATGAAGGCTTCTTCCCTTAGAATAACAAACATTTTAAAACTTTGTTGACTGTTTTACCGCACTGTTGGAATGTTGGATCCACTATCAACCCTTACTACTTATCGGTGTATGCGGTTATTATTTAATCAGGCGTCATTATTTCTGTAAAAGATTATCTAGAGCCAGTACTGCTGGGGTCCTTTTGTATACCCTTTTAATAATGTTTGTTTACTTTGCGGCTTGGACACACTTTTGTCCACCCCTTCGACAGCTGTGAGTGTGAATCAGAGACCATAGGCATCTTGTTCCACACATCCTGTCAGACTTTCCTCATCCATTCCTTCCTGTCCCGCCTGCTACTACCATCACATTCCAACAGTGGCTCCAAACCAACATTTCTGCAATCTGCTGAACATATATCCTGGTCTAAGGTACATACAGATTTGCAGTACATGCAAAGAGTTTCCACTGTTCATCTTATCACCATTGTTTATCCATTCCCCTGTCACAAGCTGACCACTTTCCAGTACCATATTATACAAGAGCTATATCCATAAGTAAAAAACATAAGAAAACAGCCCTTATAACAGCACTTATGTTTATGATGCAAAATATGAAGTCAAAAAGATGATACAGAAATTACTGAATAAATTATTATTGAATAAAAACGTATCTGCACTTATGCTAAGCTGCTCCACATGACTGCCATTCTTTTTGTAATTTAATACCAATCCCAGCAATTGTATTATCTACAAACAACATGAAAGCCTCCCCCTAATTAAGCTACATTGACAGCATTCACTTTTACATGAGAAAGAGGAACATAGTAAGTGCAAGAGATGATGGGGGTGGCAATAGTGTTTGTAAGAGCAGGGAAAGGTATGTGGCCTGTGTTATTGATGGTGAGGCCACTACACAAGCCAAGGCCTCTATCAGGCTCAGGCCCCACAAGTGCTGCTTCTGTTTCCTGTTGAGAGGGAAGGCTGGGCCGACACAGGGCTACAGTTGTGAATTCCTTCACTGAGGCTTTTCACACAGAGACTGGACACATGCTGAATGTTTCCACGCAAACATTTACTGAAATGTCTTGCATTTATGTATCCTAAATGTGGACCCATTCTAGCACTTACTTCATCCTCAGTGGATATGAAGACACACTTACATCAGGATTGTTAAGCTGCCATAGCTGACTAGTGTGATTAATGCACAGAAAGGCTGAACTGGAAATAAAATATAGTGTAATCAGGCAAACAATAAAAGATTGCATTAAAGTAGACAAATTACACTAGGAATTTAGAAATTGAAACAAGTCAAATAAACACTCAAGAATTAAAAATGAGCCATTGTGTATTGCAGTTATCACTATTCTAAATGCCAGCACTCCTTTTTTGCACTTGGGTAGATATGGTCATTTCCAGGAAGCTCATGTATGGTGTATTTAAAGAACAATGCAAATCCTTTGCTAAATAGTTGTCTTATTGATGGCAATTTTCCCTCTGTCCTGCTGTTTCACTTAAGAACATATACTGTATTTCAACTAATGTGTATATTTTTGTCACCACTATTAGGACACACGATGCTTCATGCAACACAGGCTAATCCACACCATCTGTGTCATTTTGCTTACTACAGACAGGGCTGACTACTCTTTATGGATATTTCCCACTCAGCTTTTACAACCAAAACAAAACCACAACTGCATCATAGAGATCCGAGATATACACTTCACCCTAAATGAAATATGTCTACAAAATATCTGTGAATAACTTAATAAACTAAAATAATAATACTTTTAATTGTGGATGCGAGACAGAATGCCACATTCTACATATCTACATACTTCACCATACGTACACCATACACCATATGTATATATTTGAGAGTCTCTATATCATACAAGGGGATATACTAGAATTAAAAGCGTTCCGACAGACCCTGAAGACAAGAAACTCTCAAACTAGAAAGTTGTGTGGAACAGAACTAAAACCTGAATTATTGCATTGCCCCTGACCTCTCTCCCCTTTGAGAAACTCTGGGAACTGATTTCACTTCAAACAGCAGAGGCTCCCAAACAGAGCAGATCCAATTTGCGCCTTTCTTTCCCTCCAGAACACCCCCTCTTTGAAAAAAAAGCTCTTAACAAAAGGCTGCTTGTCCTGCCAGGAATTTTCCACATTCCTCACTCTGGCAGACATTTTTCTCCTCTACAATGGGCCCTTCGGCAAATTCCCCCTAATCGTGGGGATTTAGCTCTTCTCTGATAGGTGCCATTCATAACACTGTTAGGTAGGGGAGAGTGGTTGATTGGAAGTGTGAGAGGAGTGGATGGAGGTTGGTTAGCTGGGAAGGGCCTGGGGGTCTTGGTTGTACAATCTTTTCAGGATCGGCTGAAATAGTGGAAGCGTTCCAGGAGAAATCACAAATCTGACGCTGTGCCACCCATGCACCCTGGAGATGTCTGGCTCTTTTTCCCCACTTCCACCTCCAGTTTAACAGAACATGTGGCCTTTATTCGTAAGAACGGCAGGTGTGGGGAGGGGCGCAGTTACTGGGTGGCTCGTCTGTGGGGTCTATTTGAGTAAGGCAGTGCATGGATAGGTTTGCCTCATCAAATCAGACACAGTATTTTATTTTTTTGATTTTGCCTTTTTTTGTGGAATTCTTGTCAGCAGCCCTAAGGAGAGACTATGTTTAAAAAAACACTTTTGCACAAACACAAACCATGTGTTCTTAGTTTAATTCTAAAGTGAACATGAGCTGCACTATTGTGTTCTACATTTTTTCCTGTGTTTTATTAGCTAAAATGAAAATGTTGTGTGACCTCTTAAAATTTTCCCATATTCCACGGTGCACAACACCAGACAAACTCCCCATGGTTATCAGAGGAAACCAGAAATAAATGGTCTTTCATCGGCTTCGAACTTCTGGACTGGGATAAGGGGGTTTCCCCACAGTTGGCAGCTTTTAGTAAATGAAACATGGCACGCAAAGTGCCTTGTTAGACGTGGCACATTCTAAGAGTTAAGAGTTCTTTTTGCTCAGTTTGGAGCAAGGACTTTCACTGTCCCAGCATGTTCTTCCATGGAACTGTTAAGACTTGCAACCACAAGTTCCAGGACTTTTACCATTACATAATTCACTTTTGCCTTCTAACCACTTGATAATCTCTTTAAGTAACATTTTTATTCCATGTACATGCACAAACCCATCTTTTTATTATAAAATAAAAGAGAGAGATACACACTCAGAACAAGGCACACTGGACGTCTGTAAGGCAGCAGCAATTTCAGCGAGTTGTCACATATCCAAAAAGCATCTGCTGAGAACACACAAAGAGCAAGACAAGATTTCACAGGAATTGACTCGTAAATTCTTTGAAATCCAAGAGCCATGAATCATTTCCAAAGTATTCTGCAGAGGAGATCTATCACTTCATGGGGAGGAGAAGAGCCTTTGACAACTGTAGCATCGGCAGAACAGTAGGAGGTCTGGTCTTTCCTTGTTTTTCCTTCATGCACTTGAATACAAGTGAAGGAATTGTGTAAGTTATTCTTGCCAGAAAAGCAACACCTACGCAATCTGTGGCTTGTAAAAACAAACGCCCACCTTACCAATTGGAGGGGGGGGGGCAACCGATTAACAGTTCAGACAAGATTTTACTGGTAATCAAACGCTTGCTTATCCTCTTACGTTTTATACTTTGGCAAATTTTTAACTTGTTGACTGCATCACATTACAGTCCAGCGGAGTTGCTTGATGCACATTTCTGGGAAAGAAAGTTTGTACTACACCTGAGAATAGCAGCCATAATGATAATTTCCATAATGAAAATAAAGTTATTATTTCTAAGAATGAAGTTGCTGTTGTCCTTTGGGCTGTTGCAAAGTATGTAAAAACAGTGTGAGCTGGTAAAGTTTGGTGAGTTTGGTACGTCAATCAGTTCTGATAAAGCACGAGCCAGAACTGAAACCACCATGACAAACTTACTATTACCAAAAGGTGTATTAACCACTCTCGACAATTGTCGCTCTCTGTACATAATACAACACTTACAACATTATGTATTTGTAATTGTAATACAATTACTGGCACCCCTGATGAGCAAACGTAAAAAGACATGGGGGCTTTAAATAATTCACCTTTTGTTTTTTTATTCTTTTAGCTTTTTATCACACTGAAAAATGCAGAATAATACAAACTTTACTTGATGTAAATTTCAATATGCGACACTATGTGTACACCTTCCTTTGCCAATAAAACAGCATTTAGTGTATTTAGAATACAGAGCAGACAATTTGTAGCCATTCCACTTTACAACATTTATACAATATCTCACAAAAGTAAGTACACCCCTCACATTTTTGTAACTATTTTATTATCTTTTCATGGGACAACACTAAAAATATGACACTTTGATACAATGTAAAGTAGTCTGTCTACAGCTTTTATAACAGTGTAAATTTGTTTTGCCCTCAAAATAACTCGACACACAGCCATTAGTGTGTAAATCACTGGCAACAAACGTGAGTACACCCGTAAGTGAATATGGCCAAATAGCATTTTCCCTCCCTGGTATAATGTGACTTGTTAGTGATAAAAGGTCTCAGGTGGAAATGGGTAGAAGGTGTGTTAAATTTGGTGTTATCTCACACTCTCTCATATTGGTCATTGGAAGTTCAACAATGCACCTCATGGCAAAGAGCTCTCTGATGATCTGGAAAAAAATAGTTTTTGCTCTACGTAAAGATGCCCTAGGCTATAAGAAGATTGCCAACACCCTGAAAGTGAGCTGCAGTACAGTGGCCAAGACCATACAGCGTTTTAACAGGATATGATCCATTCAGAACAGGCCTCTACATGGTCGATCAAAGAAGTTCAGTGCACATGCTCAGTATCATCCTCATATCCAGAGGTTGCCTTTTGAAAATAGACATAGGAGTGCTGCCAGCATTGCTGCAAATATTAGAGGGGTGGGGGTCAGCCTGTCAGTGCTCAGAGTCTGAAAACTTCAGTGTAGTCTGTAGTCGCCTTCTTTATTGTTTGTTGCCAACAAACTTAATTCTCATTTTAACTGACCATGACCATGAGTTCCAGTCAAAGTACCAGCATTGTTTAGCAAACTGCAGGCACTTATGTTTGTGGTTATGTGACAGAAAATGCTTTTTCATAGCATGGATTTAATATATTATGTTGTCATGGAGGTGGCAACATGTTATTTTTTCCACAACTCTCCAACAGTGATCCTTGATCATCCTCATTGTGCATGGGGCAAAAGCAAGTTTAGTTGACTGGAGCTATTAAATTATTGTTCTAACTGTAGATATGGGCATTTTTAGGTGAGTATTTGCATTCTCATAGACAATATCTGACTTGGCAAGGTCAACACAATTTTTTCTTATTTACACTTTGCATTGTCGTCTAAAACCATGTTTTAGAATGACTAAGAGATTTTGACCTCTTTGTCTACTTGATTGAAATTGGAAGTCATGGATTACAGCCCCAGGGGTCTGAGTTCGAGAATCCAGCCCGGCCACTGCCAGTGTGGACTTCTCGCATCCTCATCATGTCTTTGTGGGATTAGTCTGGATTCTCTGGTTTCAGTCCACATCCAAAGAGATGTACTAAAGTGTCCAAGTGTGTGTTTGTTTGTATGTGTGTGTATTGTATATATAACATTCTGGAATGTATTTAACAAAAAAATTGAACTTTATTTTGAAAAACCAAAAGAGTTACCCAATCTCAATAAGATTCTCATGTTCTACTACTTCAAGGAGTGGTCTTTTCTCAGCCAATAGACCAATGGGTCAAGACATAGTGTATAGTCAAAGTCAAAGTAGGCTTTATTGTCAATTCCTTTACATGTTTTGGACATATAAAGTAATCTAAATTACGTTTATCACTGTCCCCAGGTTATGACATTACAGACATTACACGTAAAGACAAAGACATTATACATAAAGTACACTAATACTAACTAAAACTAACTAAAGCTATTATTAACAAAAACAAAAACAGATAATAATAATAATAATAATAATAATAATAATAATAATGGTAGTAATAATAATAGTAATGAAATAAAACAATAATGTATTTGAGATTTT
>JAVSBV010000059.1:2756809-2781273 GCA_033117975.1 Parotocinclus spilosoma
TTGCTCAACTTGGGATTGGCCTTTTAAGAAAGTGTAATATTGTGAAGCTGCTTTGAGACAATACTCTATTGTAAAAGACGTTATAGAAATAAAAATTGAATTGAATTGAATTGAGTTTCTTCTTCAGATGCTCCAACATGTAGGATGGGCTCCCATGCTCGATACGGTCGGATTTACAAATAGCACTAAATGCTCTTCTGGGTTAAGCTGCCATTCTTTTAAGGATACTACATGTACAGCAACCAGTTGACTGTCATATAAATATTTGTAATTAATGGCACCTGTTACATTACTAAACAGGATGTTTTTAATCACAAAGGTGGATACTTAATTGTAATCTACCTGACTTTAAAGAATTGATCCCTTCTTTTTTTAATACTGTATACTGCATTAGTGACATTTTTATCGAAAAAAACCCTGAAAGGATTTACAGTTATTAAATAGATAACTACTGATGCGTAGAGAAGCTCTTTAACTCTACTCTTACATGCTTTTTTTTTCTTGTATTTAGATATCTAAGAACGTTTTACATTCAGTCTGGACTCCTCAAACTACAGATACAGGTAGGAGTATTGATGTGGACACCGGTACCTGCAATGTTTAAGCCAAAATTGAATAGGAAATAAAATAGGTGCCGAAAAAATGTATTATAAATGTTAAAATTCATCATGTGCAGTTTTAAAGGAAGTCATCCACCTTGTTATGATCTGAAAAAGCATAATGTACATTTTTGAATTGTTTTTTACATTTTTGAATGCTTGGAGTGCTTTTAAATTTGCCTCCCATTTAAACACACTCTGATCAGGTTTATATTAAATAGCATATCAAGCAGTGTCTTATCTGAACACTGAATCGGGTGGTTACTAACGCTAGCTGAGAAATCCTGCGTAATATAGCTTTAAAATCTTCTCTGTAGTGGAAAAAAAGCTATGCATGTTGTTTAAATGCAATAAAACCAAATCCTTTTAATAAGTATCCACAACGGCGTACTTGCGCTTACAGATCAATGAAGAGTTTTTGAGAATGAATGGGATATCACTTGAGCCAAGGTTTATGTCACAGCTGGACAAACACACGCCAAAGATGTTGTCGGTCAAAGAATCAAGTACCAGATGTTGTCACTCATCCAGGTAAGAGGATAAAATGGTGTTAGGTGAAACATTTTTAATCCAAAAGCTATGTTTATCCTACTGGAAAGGATTGTCTGTCTGTCTGTCTGTTCAACACTCTTCTCCAACGCAGCATATCCACTATTTTCAGGTCCCATTTTGTGTATGTATTTGGTTTTTTTTTGTTATTGGCACTGGCATGTCCTCCCCGTGTCTGCGTGGGTTTACTCCGGGTACTTTGGTTTCCTCCCACAGTCCAAAGACATGTGTGTTAGGTGAATTGGTGTCTCTAAATTGGCATTGACTTGTGTATATGTGTATGTGTGCCTGAATTGAGAAGAACTTGTGTATGGATATAACCTTGTGTGTGTCGCTTACATGTGTCCACTGATGCCGATAGCGACGTTAAAGAAGCCAAATAAATAAATAAAATAAAGGCCATCTAATGGTGGCCTAAGACTTTAGCATAGATACAATATATGCTTGTGTGTGTTTGTGTCTGTGTTAGGTTTGTAAATGTGCCCCCCCCACCACCATTCATTCATTCATTGATTGTCATATCTGCGAAAACTCCAATACATCTTAGTGCACATTCATTCACACACTCACACACTAAGGGCACTTTGGAAACACCAGTTAACCTAACACCCATATCTTTAGACTGTGGGAGGAATCCAGAGTACCTGGACAAAACCCATGCATACAAATGAAGGGAGGAAATGGAGGAAAACAGCCTAACAACATCAGCGGTCCTCCACCATACTTACACCACATACCACTGAAATATTGAAAGTGTTCTGCATAATTATCATCCACTATTTACCAACCAACATTGAGTATTTTTTAGCGAAAAAGCTTTTATTTTTATGTTAAAACATAAAACTCAGCTCTGGCTAAATTTCTAGCATCTAGCAGGCACTGTTTGTGATAAGATGAAAGAATAAACACAATGCGATGCTATGCATATGCAATGCTAATGCTACCATCTTTTGTAAATCTCTTCAAGAGAATGATATTTACAATAATTATTTGATATTCCAACAATTTCCCTTGTTATGGTTGTTGTCAGACTGCCACAATGCGCTTTTCCAGACAGGTTCATTAAAGCTCAGAGTGTTTTAAACTTAATTTTTAACCTAACAGTAGAATTGGGCATTTATGGGTATGGAGTGAAACAGGATGTCATGGATGGCTGCTTAAGAGTTTGCAAGCACTCAGGTGGAATATAAATGTAAAAATGCTTTACATTTGTTCTACATTTGCTTCTAATAAGAATGTTTGTATAGGTTTGGAGTTCATGGTACCTGTCAATACACAAAAGCACCAAAAGTAATCAGTCACATTAAAAGCTAACACAACTTGAGTCACTGAACTATAGCAGTGCATTTTCTCACACCATAATTAGCTTTTATCTCCCACACTTTATTTTGCCTTTGATCAGCGAACATGTTTCCCTTTAGTTAAACAGCGAGTTCCATTATCAGTCAGTGGGTGGTGCGGAGCTGTGAAATGGAAAAACCTGTTACCGTAACGCTTCTGGGCATTTATTGACCAACGCTTCCTTGCTTGTTTCCCTGAAATATTTCCCATTGGAACATATAATTAAGGCATTTGGAGGCAGTTACTTGCTGGTAACAAGGTCAGAAATAGCATTAGAATGTCTAGTTTGGCTATTTTAGATATACTACTTAATGCATCATCAGCTCTAATGCTTGAAATATTATTGTAATATTTTAAAAAATAATAATGTATACAGAATTCAAAAGTACATATTTTGTGAAATAGGCTTAAAATAAAAACATTCTTAATAAAGTCGCTTATCAATAAGAAAAATAAGAGCAGCGTACAAGACGTATGACTTATCCACTCCAGCGATTAGTGCATGATCCAAGTAAATGATAAAAACACAGTAAGTAATTCCCCACAAGGTAACTGCCAAGGTTTTTCCAGCCACTATTCATATATGGTTCAGCCACCCAAGTGTTTTTTCATTCATCTTAATTCAGGTTTTATGTTCATAAAATAAAGATCCCTCCATTTGAACTTAGCCAGTTCTCACTGCACTTTGAAAGCACGCCCAGTGAGTTAAAGGGATATATAAGGCAAGATTCATTTGCACATATATGTACTTCTATTTCTTTTAAGCCTGCTTATATCCTCATACAGGCTCTTGCCATTTCCAGATTTGATTTGTGCAATATCTTACTTGTTGGTCTGCCACCATGTTCCATTGCTACATTACAGAATTCCACATGTTGATGCCTGTCTGGTTCACAACCTACCATAACCCATGTCACTCATTTATTGTGACATGGTACTGGCAATTGGTACTGGCATGCTGCAGCCACAATCAAGTATCAATAACTTTCCAGGCATCAAAATGTTGTGCTTCATGCTATGTACTTACCTTCATTGTTTCTGCATTAGATACCTGCAAGCCAATTCAAGTTTGCAGCTTCAGGGCAGCTGGTACATCATTCTCTGAAATGAAACCATGCCTGTAAAGCAAGATCTCAGTGATTCACTTCTATGCCTCCTCATTGGTCATTTTGAATGGCCCAACTCTCATCTCTTCATAACTAAATATGACTGATAAAGAAATCCTAAAGTAGATAAATAGAGCCAAATTAAAAAAGCAAAGACAAATATATTATACTCTGTCATATATTTATGTCTGTGAGTTGCAAAAGTATGTAAAGCTCTGAAAAGAACAGTATTTTGTTATACTGCCATATCCTGGTGCTATGTCATTAAAATAACTCTACTTTCAATAGTGTCACTCATCAGCACTAATTCAGTGAAATATATAATCCATCTTGCCCAGTGGTAAGCCCATCATGGAGCTGCCTACAGTCAATACAAGTACCTTTGCTGCAGACTGGACAGCAGCGACTAGAGCCCAGCAGAGGGGGCTAAGCTTATTTTATGATAAAGCTTTAAATATTTAATGTAATGTATTGAATAATGTGTTGAAAGTCAAAAACAAATTTCTGTTTATCTGATTTAACTGGCTGCAGCTAGGATTTACAGCATCAGCAGGGGAGTATTGTACAATAAAATAAAATGAATTCAGAGTACTGTTTTTGCTGAATGAGTATTCATGCGTATTATCAGAAGGTCCATTCTAAAATAGGGAGTAGGCCTACCTGTACATGAGTTTATATGTATATGCTACAGTACATTCATAATAGAGCAAACAAGACTGTAAATTGATGTGTATGATTGAGAGGAAGCTGGTCTGTGAAGGACTTTTCACAGATAGCTGGGTGGTAAAGGTGGGAGAGCGGGAAAACAGGGTGCATTCTTTCTTAGGGGTTGAGTTTCAGCACTGATGGGCTGCTTGCCTCTGGGGCTCCTACTGCCGATCCCTTACTTCACTGGGAGCATATCTCTTTTTCCTTTTACCACTGGCCTCACACAGTGTGTGTGTGAGTAGTCCATGGGGGGCCCTGAGGTCGCTAGACCCCACTCTAATTGGCCCACATCTTGCACAGTACCCAGAGTGTCAGCTCCAAGTAACTTCAAAGTGGAGTTTCATCCCTGTGGAAAGACAATGCTGAGATTTCTCTTTTGTCCCGATGGGGGAAAGGGGAAGGAGCTGGAGGGAATGTTCCGAGTCATAGAAAACGGGGGCCTCTCTACCTATAGAGCTCTGGTTACTGTTTGACCTGAGTCACATTCCACAGTCAGTGATGGGGAAGAGAGCTGAGGCAACTCAGTCATCTCATGGAGTTTTGACACTGCAATATTACAGTAGTGCTTAAATGCAAGATCTGAAATGTTTGGAACAATTGTTTTTTCTGCTAATTGTCCTAGGTATTTAATTGCAAACTATTTGATTACATTATTTGCCATGCAGCTATTCCTTGAAAAGTAATCACTAAAGGCTGAAGGCTTATTTATTATAAGTATTTAAGGCAAGACATACAGAGGAGTGGTAGCACAACATTTTAAAAGCTATGCATTTTGCAAAAGGGAGAGGTGGATTTTTTTTGGGTGTAGCCTCCCTGTCATGTACTTGCCAATGATAGTCTTTAAAGGGTATTGTATCATTCATCGTCTTCTCAGCAAAAGGCACAGCGTAGGTATTAGATCATTCCCAGGCCTTTGTAGGCAGTTAGCCTTGCATTTAATCCTTAATCTTAGCAAATACAAGGGCAGTGATGTTGCCTGACTTGTTTGGGTGGGGACAAAAAGGGTCTGATCCAGTCAGATGGTTAGAAAGCATTAGTTATAGTTTCGTTAAATTGTTATTTGGTTTGGGTTTTTCTTAGAACTGGTACAAACACATGTAATGAACTCTTAATTTTAAACCTGCATTTCCAATTGGTACGTCGTAGTAGTTAGATATGTCTTAATTGGTCCATAATGTGTGCCAGTGCTGGCGCTATAATTTTCTGAATTTCCCTTTATCGTTGCACACACTCCTCTCCCAGGTCCATCCGGTGTTGACATTTACTACGTTACAGCCTGCTGGCATTCCAGCAGGAATTGGCACTAAATACATCAGCTGTTCCCAACTATCTGGCACAGTGTGTATGGGGGGGTGGTCAGGTTTATATATCATTGTGGGAAGTAACTGTCCCTACAAGGCTAGAAAGATCTGACATTTTTTTCTTGATGAGACATTTTGCTGGTACTCATAAGGCAAACTATTAAAATGTACTTTATTTTGAAAGACCAAAAGAGCAAAAGATTTGCAGCAGATTATTGAGGTTACGCTTGAGGTGAAGTATAATGTAGGGCCGAATAAATTTGCTAGAGTAATATTGTGTCATATCATTATTATGAATATATGTTATAAAATTATTTTATGAATATTATTATCAATGCAGAAATGGATGTAATGTGTATAAAAAAACCTCTATAATACACATACACACATATACACATTTTTTATAACTTGTATAAAAAAATGTGTATAAAAAAACTTTGTAGTCAGATGTGTCTTGGTTAAATGGACTCATTTGCCCCTGTTTATTATAAGTCTACAATGTATCTCAATTCACCCATTCAAGTGGTTTAAGAAATCAGGTTTAAATATGTTAGAAATGCATCATTAAAAAAACACTGTCAGGATTCTGCTGTATTTCACTAGGTAAACTCTTTGCAGGATCTGTACAGACTATCATTCAAGGTTTTTAGTATAATCATTATGAATCATTCTAAAAATGTGTGTAGTTATGTCTAAATAGGTGAACACTAAATGGCTGCATAGCTATTACTTATATACAGAAATTCATAAGAAGTTATAACAGTTTTCTTGTCCTGTCTTTTTTTTTACAGCCACAGCAAGTGGTCCAAGAAAAGCCTGCTCAGGTATGTCACCTAATAACTAATACATATCTGCTGATAACTGTCTTCTTGCTGGTTTATTTAGTGTAGTTGGCAACATTCACAGAGTATGTTATACTATCTGTTCAAGTTTATTAAATGATTGATTAGAGCATAGACCTGATGGGCTCACACATGGATATGAGTAATTTATATTTCAAACGAATCCAGGTGCATGGAGTACAATACTTACAATATATGACTCTCATACAATGCTTTACATTTATATTCACCCTCCTGAACTTTTTTTACATTTTATATTGTTACAACAAGGACAAAACAGCACATATATAGACCTTTTAACATTTGACTGACAGTTATAGACCCATCTCAAGTTCAGAAAACTACAAACATTCATTTATTTTCACCCCAGCTACCAATCAAATAAAATAAATGCAATAACATTTACTATATAAAACTGTGTCATGTATATCCAGTCCACAAGTAAACAACAAATGTATCCCCTGTTAGAAGACCAATACGTCAAACCTCTTCACAGATACAAAATGTACTGAATAAAGAATGACTCCAATCAGCAGAATTATGATTAAACAATGGTTATGTTTTTAATAAAAGAGAAGTCTCCAAAAGTCTCCAAACCACTTTTTAAGAAGGTAAACGGGGCCAAAAGACTGGCATGGGCTAAGACATTGCTTTAAAAGAACTGTTTATGTAAAGAGAAGAAAATGAGGTTGATTGATAACGCATGAACCAACAATGAAGTTTGGCTTTGGGAATATTCACATCTGGGGTGTTTTGCCTGCTATGGAGCTGGGAATCTACACATAACTGGCTACACTCTGGCAAAGGAGTAATATCACTACGTTATTTATGCTAGAGACATGCTATGCCCTTTGGTTTGAATCTTAGTGTAGAAGGATTCCTTACAACAGCAATAGAAGTACCCAAAATTTTCATAATAATTTGCTACAACTGCTTGCAGATAAAAGAAGAAGAAACGTGATCATAACCCCATTAAGCATTCATTGGGCAGTTGAAAACAGGGAAAGAAAGGCATTCAGGAACATGACAAGATTATCTTTGATTTGAACAGAACTCAAGACCATAGCTGTGATGAGTCAGATCACTGTTTCAGCTCTGGCAGATGTTTCCCCATCTGTTATCTCCCTCAGCCACAGCCCAGTCATGCCTGTTTGGTGCTTGAACGTGTCACCACCACAGTGGTGAGCTAGCACCATAGACCACCCTAGCGCATCAGTGAAATGGGACTTTAAAATATGACTTCTCTATAACTCAGGTGGTCCAAATAATTAGATAATATAGGTAGGTTTGGGTTTTAGATGTGCCTAGACGTTACTTGTCCAAACCATGATTGACATGTTTATTTAAAGCATAGAATTATCAGACTTCAGATAATTTTTTTAAAGGAATTGATGAGACTACATTAAAAGGGAAAATATTACAAAAGCATTCATATGGCAAACTGTTTACAAAAATGGAGAAAGCAATGCTTTCTTGTAGTGGGTTTACTTTAAAGATTATGTGAATCATCCTGCAGAAATATCTGCAATATTTGTTATACTGGACATAATAGTTTTAAATGAAAGCCATCACGCAGAAACCCATTGCGTTTTTCAAATCTATGGATACTTTTGAAAGTCTTCTTCTTCTGAGTATTAATGCTTTGTATGCAGTTTAGAGCTCGGATATGTACAGTTAAGCTAATCAAACTGATTTAGGTCAGCTAGGGTTTTTAGTTTAAGTCTTACTGGTCAACAAGTAGGGTGATTGGCATGTGAGATATTTGAATATACTGTCTTGTTTACTGTCCCATGGGTTGCTGCAACAGGCCAACAGGTTCCAACAGTTTTATTGCCTAGGTCACAGTATACCTACTGGGCTCCTGCCCTTCCCTGAACTTTGCCCAATGAAGTCCCCACTGTTTGTATCCTATCCGTTATCATGTTGGAGAAAACCACAATGCTGGAGAAAGAAATCAGTTGTTGGGGTTGCCGTACTTAAAATAAGTGTTTCACACTCTTTATATAGACTTACTGATGCTCAGAGTTTAGTTGTAAAGCAGTAGTTGGAAGGGTAGCAACTGGCTACCAGCTAACTGTTGCCACTGGCTTCAATATTACATGGTGGTCAAGGCCCCATATGTGTGATTACAATCCTAATTAACTTCAAGCCCAGCTTAAAAGATCACAAATTCAGTTTGTCATAAAACCCAACGTTTTCTGTAAAAATAGTTGCTATAGCACAACACATTTCATAAGGGCACATTTCATCTCCATCTCTCCAGGAAAAGAAAAGGATGTGGGTAATTCTCATGGCAAAGGGGATGTCAGCGAGAATTATCTCTCCGCAGCCCAGTTGTGATTTCCATTACCATACCTCAAATACATATATGCCCAACAGCAATGCATTACTGGAAAGGCATGGAGTTATATTCCCACGGAACTCCCTTTGGGATATCCTACCAAGGAAATTTGTAATGACAGATGTTTCATAAATTGGATGGCCCACCCAGGAAGGCAGGACAGTGAACAGAACTAAGCTATACTGGCTGCAGTCTGCTCATATAAGTTATCTGGAGAGCCTCACCATATGGAGCTTTACCATATGCCACAGTGTACACTTCCTTTTATAGCATGTGATGCATGTCTCAGGTACCCTGAATACAGAAATGAAGCTGCCAGTCAGACACACTATACTGTAAACATATATCAAAAGCAATCAGATCCAAATCAATGTTTTTTATTTACCCGATCCTCACAGTAAAAATAGGAAATGCTTCTAGCTTTTGATATAAATACATTTATAATATTAAACACCACACAGTTCCAGCATTCACATATTAGATCCTGACCTTGGACCTGTGTGAAGTTTGCATGCCCTCCTAGTGTCTGTAAGTGTATATTCTGTGGGCTCCAGTTTCCTCCCTTAGCCCAAAGACATGTATTAGTTTAATTGGGATGGGATTAACGGTACAGTCGCAGCCGACTATCGGTCACTTGATCATCGGTCATCGATCTCCACACATTTCTGTCCTTCATCGATGTGCACCAGTGCTTCATGCTTCAAGCACCAGTTCAAATATTCTTAATTCTTAAAGAGGGCATATGCATTTTTAGGCACATTAGTAATATGTATAACAATTGACTACACACTATAAATTTGTTTAATTTGAGTACATTTTAATTTTCCCTTTAACGTTAATGAATGTGTAAGGGCCTTTGTGTCACCTACCTTATTTATGAAAGTTATTTAGAGCTCCTAACTACGTAAGTAATCTTAAATCAGATTTTTTCTGTTACTTCAGTTAAAGGTTAGATTCATATGTGATCAAGATACTTAACCTTTTTATTAGCCTTTAGCCTTGCCAATTTTTACCTGGGGTGCCAATAACTCTGGAGCTGACTGGAATAGTAAGGCTTGCACTATCAAATAGTGGAGATGTTGTGGAAGAGATCTGGGCATTCTGCCACAGATCCCTTTGCCTCTCACACATGTGGCTACTGTCCAATATTCTTCTCAGTACTGAATAGGAACTTCCCACTAAGCCTGGACACGTTTGCCCACCTTTGCTGCTTTATATCCCACACTGTAACAAGAGTGAGGTAGCAGAGGTTTACACCCAGGTGACTCATGGCACTGGAACAGTACTTATGTGTCAAACAAATTGCCAAAGTTGATGGCCCCTTGAGCCTGGACGATGAAATGAGATGCCCATTCTCAATGCTTCAATATGCTGCTCACAAAAATGATGGGATATTTAAAAGAGAATAAGAAGAGGATCCGGGCAGAACTGCAGGATAATTTGATCCTGTCCATGCCCCATCACTGTTAGTCTATTTTGGCACTCTCATCCAGTTTGACATGCTTCTGTTAACTTGCTATTCAATCACAGTAAATGAGTTTGCATAATCAAATAACTTTCTTTTTTCAGAAAAGCAATTTTTTTCATTTGCTTTTCTGACAATTTTGTTTAATGAAATAAAATCAAATGCTTCTTTTGTCATTGTTTTATATTGAGTTTGAAATGAGCAGTGTATTATTGACCTGTAGCTACAGTCTACTTTCTTATAATACAGCACTTATACTGGCAATGGGGTTAGCCAAATGATTCATTGATCTACGCATAGAATTTGTTTATATACTTAATGTGCTAAGTACCACAAATATGGATAGTACCATAGTTCTCAAACCTAGCCTGTCCTTAATGTGTAAGCATTTTCCAGGTCACTTAGGGGGGCGTGGCTGTTCACTACTTTTTTCCCCACCTCCCATTTCCTCTGTGGAGGATCAAAGTAACAAATGCATTATGTCCATACAAGCCCTCAGGGATTCACTTGGGTAGGATAATTTGTAAGTGTCTCCTCTCACACTGACTGGTAGAAGCTATAGCATTGGCATAGGGCTTTAAGGACTTACAGACAGACCCCCTTGGGCCTTATAGCCCAAGCCATATGGTTCCACACTGGTTCCTTTTCTTAGGGGCTCATTGCAGAACATTGAATTATCTGTAAGTTGGATTTCCAACAATTTTTTTAGGTAGTGCTGCATGAAATCATGAAATTGTCAGTAACATAATGTATGTCTTTTGAGGCTTATTTGGCACCCAGTTAGTACAGTATGAATCAACTGTAATGGGGTTACAATCCTTTTAGTGTTAACAGATTCTTACAATTAACAATGAACCCTAACCCTGTAACTATTACAGGTGTATCTTAAACACCAGATGGGAAACAGTTTACAGCCACAATCCAATTGTCCTGAATCATGAAGTGCTTCACTAAACATGTACCACTTGCTACACAAGAACTCAGTTCATTATCACAGGACTGTGGTAGCCTAGTGGTTAAGGTACTGGACTATGGACCTAATGGTCCTGGGTTCAAATCCCACCAAACTGCCACGGTTGGGTCTCTGAGCAAGACCCTTAACCCACCATTGGTTGGATTGTAGGACCGTATTAACTGTAAGTCGCTCTGGATAAGGGCGTCTGCTAAATCCTGGAAATGTAAATGTAAACTCTACTACAACCCCAAATCAGAAAAAGCAAAACAAAAAGCAAAAAACAAACCATAACCTGAAAAAACCCTAAATTTATTTTCAACTTTTATGTCATTGCAAACATGAAGCTGAGATATTTTATGTTTTTTTTCTTGTCATCACTTTTTAATAAACAAACATTTCAGGCCTACAACACATCCTAAAATTTAAAAAAAATGGGAAATGGGGAAAGTTAATGTTAATAAAACCATTTGCATTTTCCATGCTGCTCCAAATGTTTATGATTTGGGGTTGGAGGCATTTATCTGCACAGCCTCTTGTAGCATTGAATGTAAACCATACCATGTCTATGTGGTGAGTGTAATTTTGTACCATGGAACAATCTAACCTGGCATTGCTTTATTTAACGTGTGTTGTAATGACAGTGATTGACAAAAGTCAATTTTTTTGTCTTGTAGGAAGAGGAGGAGGCGGAGGTCTCCCCCGAGGAGGACTAAACAACCACAGCATTTTAACTCTACCTCATCCAGCTGTCAGATTTTTCCAAGGGAAAAGACTGCCTTGACCACTTATTGTTGAGTGTCCACTTTGGTTTATCAAGTTTATCAAGTCATGTTCCTTTGTCGTTTGTCTTAGGTTAATTTCGTTTTTTGTTTTATATTTGTAATCAACACACACACACACACACACACACTTCATGTATTGGAGTTAGAACAGCAGCAACAACCATAGCAACACTACAGAAAGAGATTATACAGGTGACAAGTTCATGTTCTCCACATTTCAAACTACTGTAACTCAAAGGAGGTTAGGTGCATAGGATGTGCTGCTGCTGTAACTTACACACACACACACACACACACACACACACACACACACACACACACACACACACACACACACACACACACACACACAATATTCATTGCTATATTTGGCAAACGATTGTGATCAAGTGCACACATCACACATACATGCAGAAAATATTTAACATCAGCACCATACCACCAAAGACAGTAGAGAACTGTTTATTAGATGGCATTTATTTCATCTCCAGTCATCAGAAGTGTGCAAAAAATTATTTTACGGTTTACGGTTTTGAGCGTAATAATGAAGTAAATGGAATACTTCCATGTTATACCACAGCATAAAACAATGACATAAATATTTCTAGTCTAAACTATAATATCTAAGTCTGGGTATTATGGTAAATTAATAATCTTTCCTCTGCCTGAACTTGGTTATTTACAGTTTATGTATTAACCTGGTTGTGATCCTGTTTTATATAGAAGCTTATAGTTGTTTTTTTTTAAATTAAATAAGTCCCTGAGCCCTCTTCTATATACGCTAAAATATGCAAGATACTATTTTTGATTTTTAAACCTTTTATTACATTTCTACTAATATCCTGTTCTCATCAACCCAAATAAAAGGAATGCATGTGAAATACTTCCAACATAACTATGCACCAAATTGCATTTAGGCAACAATGTTAACGCTTTACTTAAAAATGTTTGCGTTTTAATACAGTCAGTTTCAGAGTTAGTGGCATACTTGGTATAGATGGATTAAAGGTTATGTTTGTAGTTAATTTACTTAATCTCACACAAAAAAGATGACTTTAATTTGACATTTAAGTAGTGTTCTATTCCATGAGTAAATAAAATAATACAATTTGTTACAGTTACTGGCACCCCTATAAATGTGTTTGAATATAACTAACTAGGATTTATTATGTACCACACGTGGCTTGCTTTTCAGAGGTTTAAAACAAGCAGAGCTGGAATAAATTGGTCTGGAAAAGGATGCAGCGATACTTTGCCTCCATGCATGCTTAGAAAGGAAAACATTTCCTTTTGTTGTCACAAATTCATAAAATCTACACTTAGTGATGCCAGAAACTATGACAAAGGCATGCCACATATTGGCTACTGGTACTTTTTTCTGGAACATGCCTTCTGTAGTCATATGAGACATAGAACATATAAAAGGTGGGACTGGAGTAAAAAAAATTGTTGTAAGAAAATATCCTAATCCTCACTGTTAAGAATGTTGGAGGATCCGTGGTATAGAGCTATTGTTCTTTGAAGATCATGGGAACCATAATAGAATACAGTGGAACCTCAGAAATCAAACTTCATTTTTTCCGTAAAGCTGTTTGAATTTGAATTTGTCCAAATTTGAAATTCAACTAATTTCAGGAACACTCTCAGGCTGGGTCACAGGTGCATACAGACAAAATTCTCCAAACGGGTTGGTTAAAGAAGCAATACCCATGTTTCCAATTTATTTCCAAGGTTCCACTGTATATGACATCATATAACCAATAAAATACCAGAATGTTTTAGCTGCTTCATCCAAGAAGCTACATAGTGGCTATGGTAGTTTTTATCAGCAGAGAAATTATCCAAAACATACAGCCAAATCCACATAGAAATTGTTTAGTTAGCATTGAATTTAAATATGATCATCCAAACTCTCGTATTGAGAGTTGTAGATAATGTGGTTGCACAGTGGGAGTGGTACTAGAAAATTGCCACTGCTGGTTCTTCCCCCTAAATTACTCTTATTTTATCTTATAAGACTGCATCGGTCATAAGTCACCCTGAGTAAGGGTATATACTAAAAGTAAATGTATTGAAACCCCACTGAAAGCATTTTCACTTTACAAAGTGTGCCATTAATTCATAAGCTGATATATTTGCCTGGTAATGGACCTTAAGAATCTTGTGTTTTAGTTTGAGTAGACTAATTAGATCCAGGTAACTTAGTTACATACCATGTTTGTGTCAATTTGGTGTTGTTCCCCTCCTGTCCTTGGTGGTTAGGTGGTGAAAAACTAGACAACACATCTTAATGCAAATTCGAATAAGTTCTAATAAGTTCGACTGGACATGTATGCCGCAACCTACTGTACATATCTACACAAACCTGACATTTTCTTAATCACCTTACATGTACATATTTTTGTTTTCATTTTTTACAATACAGCTTTAAGATACAAAATCAAATCATTTAAATCAAAGGGAAGTATGTCATTGCATTCTGTCTCAAGAAACTGAACCTCAGAAACAAAACCACAGGAATGAAACCACACTATACCTCAAGATACGAGATGTGTGAAGGTCAGTGACCTTGGAAAAGCGCATGGGCGCGACCCCATCGTCACCCGTGCGGTATCTCCTCACCATTTCAAAGCTACCTCTGATTTCTTCACCCAACAAACCAACTTGTGAGACACACGCTGCTAGAAACTACTCTTTACACAGCAGGGGATGGCAGTGAGTGCCAATGCTGAAAAAGCAAACCTTCTTATAATGCCTGTGATACAGTTGCGTGATGGCATAGTGAAGCTCTGCAAATGAATCGTGAGGGTCAGGCAGGTAAAGACTGAAATTTGAGGTGTGTTTGAATCCCGTGGTGAACTCATTAAGCAGCTAAGGGAATATGTACTGTTTTGTTATTGTTTGTTTACCTAGTTTAACATTTTCATTTATCTGACATATGTAACAAGATTTTCTCTTTCTCTGCGACTGGGATGTCTGTTTTCCATTTGTAACTTGAATATAGATTTTGTACTGATTTACTCAATGTTTTTTATGGATCAAGTGCTTGTATGACCCTAAATGATATTATTGCGAATAGATTTTGTTTTCTTTTCTTCTCTGATTTCAGTCTAGATTTATACTGAGCTATGTACTATTCAGATATGTACCTCAAAAAAAGTTAAAATGGACTAATAATCAATTGACAAACACCTACCTCCAGTCTTGAAAAATGAATGATTTTGCCTGGTCTACTTCAGCATGTGATGTATGCTGAAAAACAGGGACTGCACAAGATCCATGCTTTACAAACATTAAATTGAAATCAACTTTATTTACCTGGGGGAGAAGACAGCCTACAAAAAACTTGATGCTTATTCAGGTTAAAATATATATATGTTTTTGGTTTTGTATATTGCATATATGAATATGTTTTTGAAAAATTATTAGATATCGAAATATACTTGATTAGCGAGTTTTGTGTCTTTTACACAAATGTGATTATTTTCTGTTCTTGTTATATGGTTCAAACAGGTTTATATGTAATGCTTATGTAGTGAAATGTTACATGTTTCAGCCTCTCACCATAAAAACCTTTTGAACTGGTATTCTCAACTGGGCCTGAGGTAGAACCTCAAGGAAAGCTCAGTGGCACTGTGGACATGCCTCTCAATTGACACATTATGGTGGGGCTACTTTTAAGGTGACATCTGCAAACCAACACTGAATTTTTGCTCTGCACTGTAACGCTACACAAATGACTACAAAGAATCAAACTGGCCATTAGAGTAACTTACTTGTGAGGGAGTAGGCACTGACATATCATTTATGGGCAGCTTGATACTAAGGCTACATTCACGCTTAAGGCATTCATTACCTTTATAGAGATACAGCTCAGCCTTGAGCATCCCTGCAGGATTTGTATATTCATCAGAAATTGTAGCAACCTACATTAACTCAGTTAATATAATTATGATTTATGTGAATGTAGCTTCATTTAGGTCAAATCAAGAATGGTAAAAGTAACTTTTATCAAAAAGCTAATTATGTTAAATGTAGGTCTGTTCACAATCAAAATGTTTACAAATTCAAATAAGTCAGGTCGGATGTGGTTGATTTTGACTTGATTAAGAAAACGTATGACCGGTAACCACAACCATATACTTAACCTTAACAATTGCACATTTTTATGCATCTAAATGCCCTAGCTACAGTAACTTCAAATATTCTAATATTTATGTTAATTCAGTGGAGCAACTCTTTTTGTGAAGAGTACATCACTGTGTTAGAAAGAAAAACTGAAAAAGTTACCGTGATGTTTACACGCACTTTTAATTCTATAACTGCAAATTTAATTAAATTTAATACATAATATAAAAAAATCTAATTGCATTATAGTGTCTCCACAAAGTGTTGATAAGGGTTTCGTTGCCTGTAATTCTCTGCTGCGTATTAATTTGGGGTTGCCAGATTCCATGACAAAAGTCCCACAGGTCAATGTAAAATTATTCCAAATATAGCCATGTCTTTAGAATAGGTGGACCTGGCAACCATAGGCTTTGTTGGATTTGCGTGCATGCGTAGACTGAGAAAACCAACTGAAATCGGGTAATTTTTATAGATGCTGAGAACTGGGCTGAAATCCAGTTCCCTTTATCAGATTTCTAGATTAAATTATGCTGCATAAAAGATTACTTCAATAGTCAGATAACTGCAGAAATCTGACTATGATCGGATGATTACGTGCATGTAAGCACAATCAGTGTGCCATTCCCTCTAGAGTACTTTTTTCAATTTGTTGGTTTGAATGCATATCCACAGAAGCCACTGCTCATCTGCTTTCAGATTTGTTGTGTCTTAATGAAGCCGAATTTGAATCTTCATTATAAAATGTCCTAGTACAATGTAATACACACTACTACCTCCAGGAGGGCCTGTCTTACCTCATATTACAAAATTAATATCTGCTTAAATTCATTACAATTCAGGTGGCTGAGTCCAGGGAGAATATGTTATGTGTAATTATATATAGTTTTGTGCATATATCTATTTTTATGAGTGACACATTTTATAAGACTGTTCATCTCACCTCTCAGTCACAGTTTGGCTGAACATTTGCTTGTTCTGAAGCGTTTCTTCTTCTCATTATGCAATGTTATGTAGTTTCATTAGCTTTGGAGAGAGGAGGCCTCAGTTTCTTAGACTCCTCCGTCCTAATATATAACTTCAAATGTTTTCTAACATTTATGGCTTTCTCTGTTTCACTTAGACTTGCTGTCTATAATTACACTTCAAATTGCTTGCCTGTTTAAAAAACAAAATTAAAAAGTTCTTCTTATAGATTTTCACTGCCTTATACAGCACAATAAAAGGAGTGCTTGTGACCATCTTTTTTTTACTGTAGTCATTTTGTCTTAATAAATTACATAAAATTACATGCTTTGTTTAACATTTTAATTTAAGAATTTAACCAAATCTGTTCAGTAAACACACATTAATATGACATATTTTTTATTAAATGCATGTTAGTAAAAATATTACTTTCAAAATGCATTTTTCCACATGATTCTCTAGTATGAGGGACCTAAATTAATTGCAAACAGTTTCTTGTTCTCTGAATTCATTCATAAAGCAAGGCAAAATATTTAAAGATATTTAAGACTAGTAAACTTGTATTACTTTTAGAATTGTTGCATGGAGATGTAGTGCCTTTTATTAGTCAGTTACATTTAACATAACTTGTGGAACTTGCGATTCTTACAAGGTAAAAACATCATTAAAGGTAAAAGTTAAAGTCTCAATCCATTTCAGGTTCTCCTAAATGCAGCTGGTTCTGGTTTATACGGTTTGGTATTTGGGATGCTCTGTGTTGACACTGATCAAATATTGATCAAATTGATACTTTTTCTATATCTATTCATAGCTTTAAATTAAATTTAGCTGAGAGAGTGATGTCACTATTATATGCAGATTATTAGAGGCAGAACAGTAAATAAGTGACACATACTGTCATTCTGAGAAGGGACAGTTGAACTTTATGCTTCTACCTTGGACAATATTTCTCCAACTCAAAGCATATTTGCAATCTGTTGAATAATAGGTAAACTTATAAACCAGCTAAAATGGCTATTGCTTGTTTCATGCCCTGCATGTTGACCTTGTTATCAGTTAAACTTGCAACATAAATTGTAGCTCCAACCTAGTCATGCATTTTTTAGTTAGGGGATATGTCAGTAGCAAACATCGTTGATAATACAATCAACATCCAAGGTCTTTAAGTATTATTCAAGTAAGCATAAGATGGAAAATGAAAATCAAATAATTAAATAGAAAAGCAAAGCAAATGAAAATGCAAAGAAAGTTGTTACACAAATTAGATGAAAACTCAATTCTTGTGATTACGTAGAAAGTGGTATATTCATGGGGGTGAACAGAAGCATGTTAAACTGGACAAAAGTCACCCAAGACTGCCAAAACACACTGACAGCGATGGGGCATAAAAGGGAATCAGATCATCCAGCAGTTTTTGTAGGATCCTCTTCATATTCATATACAAATATCCCCCTTTTTGTGAGCAATTTAGATACAATTATGCACATGATAAGTCAAAAGTCACAAAACACCGTTGAGGTTTGTTTATCGGTAGTGGTTTTCATACGACCACGACATGGCTTGAAGTTCACAGTCTTGGTTTCTCTGAATTGAGCTATAATGGAAGTAACAGTACTGTGGGAAATTTGTAATATTTCTTGGTGTTGGTCTACAACTATGATATGACAGCTCTGTTCCCCAGACATAAGAATCATCAATTCCATCTTCAGTTACAAGATGGATGAACAACAAATGTTTAGAAATTTCTGTGATAACTTTTGAACCAAAAGAAGTGCAAATCAGATTGTTGCTTGTTGCAACCGATTTATGAGACAACTCTCTCTCTCTCTCGCTCTCTCCCTCTTTCTCTCACTCTCTCTCTTTCTCTCTCTCTCTCTCTCTCTCTCTCTCTCTCTCTCTCTATATATATATATATATATATATATATATATATATATTGTGTCTTGTGCCTTATGATTTTGGAAAGTGTTTATAAATTTTATGAAACATACTAAGATGAGAATTACTGTACTGTACTAAATGTTTTCAATTTGTGCTTAGAAGTACTGTTCTAAATAAAACATTATGCGCAAAGTATCTAAACTTCTATATGATTATGGTCACGTCCAGTCAATGCAGGTCTTGGTCAACATCTTGTTGAAAGTATAGCAGATTTTAAAGGGTGCATATATGTAGTGCAAAAGTGAAAATCTGGACAATGGATACAAGCTTTCAGGCAGGAAATCCTATGTGATACATGGTTTGTGTGACAGTGCTGTCAGCTTTTGGATTTAGTTTGATATTTATATAGTATTTCATCGAAAATAACTTGGCCACAAAACTACTGAGAATTTTTAAATGTTTAAAATGTTTTTGTCGCAGAAACGCTATACATAACCTGTACAATGACCATGCAACATAATTCATATGATTTTGTTTACATATTTCGGTTTGGTGTTAAGAATGTCAGTGTGAACTCTAAACGGACCAAAACAATAATGCAACATTGTATCATTTTCTGCTTCAAGTAATTTCGATTTATATGCTCCTTTTAGGGTATAGAATAGTTTTAGCATGTTGTCTGCTTAGATGGAATTAAGATATCCCCAAAAAACCTAGCTGGAGTTGCTCTCTGAAGCTCCTACACAAATGATACTGATCAGTCGTGACATTATGCCACCAAGGCTCTGACCCATCGAGGTATGGGCTCCACAAGGCCTCTGAAGAGGTCCTGTAATATATAGCACAAAGAGGTTAGCAGCAGATTCTTTTGAAGAGATTGCATTTGTTTGTTCTGCACACTCCTCAAATCAGATTGAGATCCGGGGCTTTTGAAGATCAGCCTGAAGAAGGCCACTGCCATTAGGAAATACCATTAAACTACGTTTAACTAAGGGATACATGTCAAAGTAACAACCACATGGATTCTAGGACCAAGGTTGCTCTGCAGAACATTGCTCAGAACATCACACTGTCAGTGGATTTAATGTTATGGCTAATAAGTGTATTTTAACCTGAAGAAGTCTGACAGTTTGATGAAAACAAGGTGGATAGAAGGTATATAGCCTGATACAATTTAGATCTCCGTGTTTATATTATGCTTCTTTCTCCCTTAATACATTCAGAACACCTCTTACATTGGGGATTTGGCCCACCCTTAGCCTCTGACCTTTGTCTTCTGTGGCCCCTCTAAAAGGCAGGGTACCTGGTACTTCAAAGTCCTTCCATTGGCTGTGCAATGACAAGTTTCATCTCTCATTCAAATATCCAGCACTCTTCTCCCCCAAAATTTATCCGATCCACCCCTATCTAGAGCCCATAGTTAGTGGTAGGACACATCACACTACTGCTTACTAATTCCTCCCGACTGATTCATGAGGAGGGAGGAAGTCTCACAGGAGGAAAATGTGAAAAAGGGAAATGGAAAACGTGCAATCTTGGTGTAGTTCATGGTCATCACGACCACATTTTGAGGTGGTCTTTCCATCTCTTCCTCTTTTTCATGACTAGAAGCACCAGGTCTCTACAACCACAGAGAGACTACATCTCTAGCTTTATTGTTTGAGACACTCACTAATATATGTGCATTCCCAGTGCTATAAACCCCAAATAGCTCAATAAAAAGGAATACTGAGACTTCTGTAAGAGAGTCTGATCGGCAAAAATATGTGAACTATGGTGCAAATAGGCCTTATAACCATGTATTTTTGTAATTGATTTTAATAACTGATAAGATTGGTTTTAAATGTTATTTTCAGGATTATACTGAGTGGAGTTCTCTCTTGGACCTAACAAATTTTTAAATATGAATGTTGAAATTTTTATATAGAGATCAAGGAATGGAAGGATTGATGAATGGATGGATGAATGGCAATAATCAGGTAATCCAGGTGCATTACCAAGCCGACCTTTGTTCATCCAGTGAAAGTCTATCATCAAATGTTTGGCCTTGATTCTGACTTTAAATATTGCTTTATTTTATTGTATTCACACAATTCACATTCCTCCTTTCCTCCTTGTTAATTTCAGTGCTTAATTATAAGGTAAAACACCAAAATAATGTAATTAATAAGCAGCAACTTTCAACTTCATTCAAGTTGACACTTTGACAGTCGCAAGAAGCTTGAAGAGTAGCAGACATGAAACCACTTTTTCAGAATGGGAACAAGGTGAAAAATCCTGCTTGAAAAGATATGCTGAAGCTCACAAAGATTGGAATAAGGATCAGTGGAAAAGAGTATCATGGAGTGACAAATATAAGTTATTTATGGTCATTATACCGTCACTATATGGTAAAACTTAATAGTGTCCTACGATCTACGAGCACAGTCTCATGTGTATGTACTGTATATGACCACAAAACATCTTTATTGTCTCATTTAAACATAAAATCATTCACTCTGGTCAAAATCTAGATGCCCCATAAATGACAAAAACTCAAATGTATCATTCTCTAAACCTGTGATCAATATACTAATTTCTTTTTTTGTTTTAATATTTATCTTGAAATTAAGCATTTAGGCTATTCTATATGTTTATAAGAATGAGCTTCATATGAAATATAATATGAGCTGCTTCAGTGCTTTGAACCCCTTTGAATTTTCAGTTAAATGTTAACTTAAGTCATCCTAACCCATCTATTTTAAATAGAACACTCCGCTCTATCACATTTACATGGGTGGAAAGAAAAGGAAAATATTCACTGAAATACATGCTCCATCACCTACAATCTTACTGATTGTCTCTTTCTCTCTGTGCTGAGCTGCTGCACATGTACTTAATTGGCCGTTTCCTGTATCTTGCACTCAAAAGGATGTCCGTCCTCTCCGCTGAGCAAATAAAACACACTTCCTTTCCCGTTTGTCTTCGAGCAGCTGCCACCGAGCTCTGGCTCAGGTTCAGCTTTCACGCACTCCTCTGATGCAGCGCATGTGCTGCAACTGGCACCAAGAACCACAAGAGTGAAACAGTGAAGCACAGAGGAGCTCTTCACTTCTGTCTGGGAGTTTAATTCCATTAACTCATGCCGGAGGCAAATCATTTGCAAATGAATAAACAATAGCCTTTATTGCAGCTACATGACACATCATGGTAAATGAAATAGCTTTCAATTATATTCAGTATATTATCTATCAAACATCACTTTTAGGGATTGTGTGATTAACACAGTAAAAATAATAATTTAGCACAGTTTGGTGGTAAAAAATGAAAGTCCAATACCTTAAATGCTAGGTTGTATGCTTTTTCTAACTTGTGCCTTCTACAGATTTATTCTCGAGTCCTTTTGAAAGCACGTTTTCAACCATGGCAAATTATTTGCATTACCATACACTACTAGTAGTTAAATATTCAAAGTAATAAAAAAATACTACAGTATATGGCAATTGGTGGCGATTTAGCCTGATGTATGATCTGAAAAGTGATTGGTTGTACGTGAGCAAATTTATAATGCCTAACCATGTATTTTTCTAATTGATTTTAAAAACTGATGAGATTGGTTTTAAATGTTATTTTCAGGATTATACTGATTGGATTTTGCCATTGTTTGATAATGTTCTTGATTGAGCTTAGATCCAAAAAATGAACTGTAGCCTTCTTTAACAATTTTTTGGTAAAACAATTGTGTGAGATGCAGTTAACAGACATGTGTTCTAAGCAGGGTTCTTATCATAGACCTCATATCAGACTGTATCCATGCAAACAGATTGACAAATTCTTTCACCATCTAAATGTGCTTACTTTCATTTATTGCACTGAATAGAATACATAAAGGAATGTCTTAAAGATACTGGATAAAGTAGAATTTTCTTGCATTCACTCTCCACTTCATGTGTATTCGGAATTCAGAATTAACTGCAATTCTGAGAGGTTCACATACTTATGACAATCACAGATATGTAACAGCAGATTATTCTCCTGTGAGAATATGACCAAATCTAAAAAAAAATTGTGCCATTTGCATATTTTTATTCTTTTTATCTGCTTGCAGAACTTGTGTGAAAATGTGATATTTATACAAACATACAGAACATTTTAAATGGCTCACAAACCATCATGCACTACTGTATGTGAGATCCTGTGGGGCTGGAGTCTGGTAGGATTTGGCTATTCCATAGTTCAAACACATATAAAGCAAAAAGTCAGGTTGCAACAGAGACAGGAAATGATCTACCTGTGCATCTCTGCAAAGGAAACATATACAGTAGTTTGTACATTTAGTAGACAACGTCGTCCAGAGTGACCTGTATCAGGCAGCTGTCAGACCAAACTGGCATATATTTGTTGAATTTCAGAAATATCTGCCAGTGTCATGAAAGTTAAGGTTTGGCTTTACCCCACACTGCAGATAGAAAATTAAGAAAATGAGTTTACCTGCAACAGGAGACTTTTCCTCAGTGACAAACAGTAAGATTGACTCTAACAATAAGCAGGGGTCCCAAACTCATGATAAACAGGGGCTTAAGTTTGCGGTGTAAAAATAGTATACAACCTCCCCTGCTCACACACTCCATTCTAAAGCCACTTCTCAGCCTCTTGAGTAAATATTTAACCTTAGTATCCCTCTTGGGACTCCAAGGAAGTCTCAAGTTCTGTATCTCACTGAAGTTAGACAGAAAAAGACAATGGATAGCACTGCCTAACACACAATTTACCCAGCTTTCTTTCTCATATATGCACATCTCTTCCTTTATGCAGAACTTTATTTAGCTATGCCAATTTAAGGCCAGACCTTTTTAATTGCTTGTTCTTCTGATGTCCCTACTTAAGAATCTACTGAGGAGGGAGGAAAAAAACTTTTAGTACAGCACAATTCAGCACTTTTCAATTTCTCTAGGACTATGTGGAATCAATACATAAATAAAATGTATTTAACCTACAATTAAATTAAAGTGAATCTGGAAAAAAATTTAATGAACAGAAGAAAACTGTTGGCTCTTCACCGGAGGGTGGAAAAAGCTTATATATATATATATATATATAAATAAAACTTTCAACCATTGGTGCTGCGGTGGATCCGAGGAATACAAAAAAATGAATTTATTTATTTATTTTTTTTGTATTCTTCAAACATGATCGTCGGCGGATCCGTGAAACAAGCAATAAAAAAAGTCTGGCCTTATGCTTTTTATATTCCTTATCTAACTTTGTTCTGTTTGCCAGTGTGCAAGTCCAATATCGGCACTGACCCGGCCATAAGGCACCTCTGGGACTTGATCCTGGTTTCCTGCGGTGTTTGGCTTTTAGTATAATCATTTTTATAATAACGTATATTTTAACATTATAATGAATAAGAACTGAACTACAAAAATAAAACTAGGAAACTAAGCATGCAGTGTGTGTGTGTGTGTGTGTGTGTGTGTGTGTGTGTGTGTGTGTGTGTGTGTGTGTGTGTGTGTGTGTGTGT
>JAVSBV010000059.1:2781373-2801141 GCA_033117975.1 Parotocinclus spilosoma
GTAAATCGTACAATAAAGGTTTAATAAACATTTAATATGTTACATAGCACGTCCCTTCTTGTAACATAGGGCATGTTTGTTTAATCGGACCAGCTGGTTATTAGGACCAAAACGATCGCATCCCGATGTGGACCCATTAACTGTATTCTACTGTATTTCGTATTGAAACATCCCCTAATTTTTGTGAGCAGTATATACCTCTCATACCACAACACGGTACCGATTTTCCAAATATGAACGTCATTTATTTGAACTCTATGGCGATATATGTTACTTGCTTTTGTGTTATTTGTTTTAAAGTCACATCAGCAGCTATTCATGACAGGCTCGAGGTTACATTGTTACTAGTCAGACATGTTCACTTGGCCAATTTAGAGTGACCACTTAACCTGACACCTGTCTTTTGAACGTAGAGGTAACTGGAGTACCCGGACAAATTCATGCAGTGGACATGCAAACTCACACAGCACCCAATCAATGACCACATTTTATTTAAAATGGTTGTGAAAGTGTGCATTTTCACCCACTTGCTTTACTGAGGATATTTTTTCTTTGAGAGCAAATTGAAATGTTATTATATTTTCACATTGTACAAAATTGCCTTGGTCTTGACCAGAGTATGGGCCAGTATACCATCTCTCTCCCTCTCTCTTCTACACAAACACACTTTTATGGAGTGATATTAATATTTATGTGACAGCACAACGTTTCTTGTTGTACATGCGTCGTGAGCAGGACAATGGAACGCCTAATAGCTATTTCTGTTTATATCTGTGATCAGTTTGTGTTCTGAAGAAAAATGGGTTTTAGTTTATGCTTTCTCAGTTGTCTACTTAGTTGTCTCCTCAAAGCACTTTAGATCCCCTGTTCACTTCTCAGCTCAAGCTCTGCCTGTGTGAGATTTCCTTCCTCAGTTCAAAGATGTGTAATGGTTAATGGGTCACTCTAAAGCACTTAGTGTGAATGTCCTTGATGACTGTATTATCTGCTTTTGTAAGGATATAACAATTGATGCTGACATGAAGAAAACATGACATGCTAAAAATGAACAAAGCCAATAAATACATTCTAAAAAAAGTCTAATCAGCCATGTGGCAGCAGAACAATGCATAACAGTAATCATGCAGTCATGCACAACAGTAGAGTTTACTTATGATCATGTCATCTTAGGACAGAAATGCTTTATTGTTGACAGAGGTTAAAGTCCGAACATTAATCCATGGACTCAACCTGCCTTGTGTCAACAGTCCTTGCTGGTGGAGGCCATGTAATGGAATCATAGCTTCAATGCCACAGGCTGTTTTGCTATTTTGCCCTTTTTTCATGGTCACAATTGACTTTTGTGAACCTACAGTGAGTTCAGTAAGTTCAATGTTCTACGATGGCCTTTCCAGTCCCTGGATGTAAATCCAAAACAGATTTAAAATTTCCAAAATAAAGCAACATTAACATTGTTTTCCTTAACAGATCTGGAGTGGGTGTCGAAGGTCAAAGTGAACACCCAGGCTGTTCTGAAAAGGGCCCAACAAGTTCAGTTACGCAAGGTGGCCAAGAAAGAGTGGCAGGTAGGTTCCTCTCTATTAGAATGAAAAGTATCCGCTGAAATACCCATGAAGTATTATTAAGTATTATTTTTTTTGTAGGCTGCCTGGCATTTGAAGGCTGTGACGTGCATTGACCTGACGACTCTTTCTGGTGATGACACACCGTCCAATGTCCACCGACTGTGCATGAAGGCTATGCAGCCCATCCGTTACGACCTGCTGCAGAGCATGGACATGCATGACAAAGGTTGGCCTACATTAACTCTAAGAGCCAGACAGTTTCTAGGATGAGTGATACCTCTATCAGTATAATGCATAAATATGAACTAATACATTAGATTTTACCAGGGTGATCTTTGTTGTTCCATAAAGTAACAACGGTCTTGATTTTTCTCTATTTGTTATCTGTCTGACTGTGTATTGTTGTGTTCCAAAACTCCTTAGATATGCTTTTGTAACTTTTTTCAGAGTGATGACCATCAAACTGAGTCCTTGCATTATAAAATTTGAAGTTCTCTATTCAAAATAACCCAGTCATTAAAGTCATGTTAAAGCCATCACTACGGCTAAAGTGACAGGTTGATTTCGGTTGGAGGACATAAAAAAATATTATACCATACCTTCGTCATTTTAAAAAGAAAACTGTCAGACGTATGGTTGTTCCTTGCAAGTGCTCAAATCAGTTTTCTTTGGGTCCTCAGAAAGTTTTTTTTGTTTATGTCAAGGTACAGTTCCACAAATTTGTTGTTAAGATCAGACTTTGATAGATCCCTGTTCATTTCATAAAACCACCTAGATTTGATTATCATCGTATTGATAGAAAACTGCTCGCTCAAAATATTCTTTAAATTAACAGCTAATCCTTGAAGAGCTTAACATACTTTCTTCCACTTAGAGATATAGTGAATTTCCCCACTGTGGGACTAATAAAAGACTATCTTATCTTATATTGTATTCAATCGATTATTATAAATATATCAGGTAGAATATTTAAGTCTCACTTGCGTAGTTGTTTTTCTTAACAGTTTATGAATTGTGAGAATCCCATGGTATATCATATCGCAAACTTTGAAGCACCACTGTAGTACTGTTGCATGCTGATTAGCTCCATCGTCTAAAGATAATATATTGTTTGTCTCATTGGCTATTTGGAATGAAAAGTGATAGCTAGACGTGACCCCAGTCAGACGTCCAGTTACATTGTTTGAGAGGTTATGGTTCGCAGACTTAACATTTTGTACACATTCCATTTGCGGTGCTCCTAGAGGTTATACTAGAGTAGATAAAAAAAATCAAACATACATGTATACATTTTTAATAGTTCATAAATACATTGTTTAATATATTACCTATGTATTTATAAAATTAAGGCTAGAAACAAATCCTCCAATATGTCTAATAAATTAATTGTATTTCATATTTGTGCATTTTTTGCAGACAATATATATATACAGCTTTTAGACATATACATATGACATTATGGAAAATAGGTAGTAATTTATTAATTACTATGAAGTCATTAATTATTAAGTAATTCTAAAGCATACTGATAAATATAGATGATTCAAGCTGAAGTGTCTGGAGAATTGTATTGGTACGTTGTTAGACTAAACCAAATTACCGTGTCCGTGTAGTACTTTTCTATACACGTGCTGTTCACTAGAGGGAGACAAGGTACAGTGTTTTCATTTCCATTGCCAGTATTTAGCAGACGCTCTTATCCAGAGCGACTTACAATTGATACAGTCTTATAATCCAAGCAACTGTGGGTTAAGGGCCCTGCTCAAGGACCCAATTGTGGCAGCTTGGCAGAGGTGGGATTTGAATCCTGGACCTTCTGGTCCAGAGTCCAGTACCTTAACCACTAGGCTACCACAGTCCCGATAAATAAATTCACACAAACATTAGTAAGTTGCACAAACAAATCTTAAAACGTATTAGCAGTTTCTAGTCCAAATGCTCCTGATTTTATTATAACTTTCATTTGATATCTGTAAAATCCTTTCTCACTGTAGAGTCGCATGAATGTTTGCAGTTCCATCTTAGACCAATACCATGAGAAATAAAGGCAGTTCTAAAGGCAAAAGGGGGTCCAACCCAACATGCATTTAAGTGTCCAGCCTGTACAGATGGTCCCAATTTTGAGATGGTCCAATTTACGGGACTCTGACCTCGCAATGGGGATCTGACAATACATATACAGTATATGCATATTCAGCAGAGACCGTTCTTCAGTTGTGAATTCGTATTTCAAACCGTGAATTTCGGGGCAAGCGACATGCAGTTCGATCTCTTTCATACTCTCCTGTGCTAAATCAGGAAATCAGCAGTGCGTGACATAGCAGATGATTGCTGGGAAACATAGCAGCAAACAGCTGTGACCATGACAATAATCGTTCTGTATGTGTTTTTCCCTTTGAATACACGATTCAATAAAATTGCGTGCATTTTCCATACTTTATCATAAAATGAGCTTTATGTTCATGTTTTAGTCCAACTGCACTTTAATGTAAATGTTTTAAGCATGTTTAAGGTCAGTTATGCTAAGATACAATATGTATATGGATTTGTCACATGTTTACCCATCCTAAAGCGGGGTACCTGTACATAATGTTCCTAATACAGTGTGTTTATGTACTGGATCACGCCCAAGTACAGTACACTGAGCATGCTCAGAGCTTCGCCCGTCTATTCTAATAACTATAATTCCTATTCTCACTCTTTCCCCGAGGGGATTAACTCCTGTCTGAAGATCCCCGAGTTTGTAGTTTTGAAACCACGCCAGTTCGGTAGGACTATGGCGGCTGAAAGCACAGCAATTTTTAGGAGTGCTGAATGCAGGAGCACAAGTCTCGGCGTGCGGAAAATATAAGCACTCAAGAAAAATAGCTTTTATATTGCTCAGTTATTACTCACGCTATAATCCTGTCACTACATGATTTATTAAACAGCTTAAATTTACATCAGTTCTGGTGCGCTTATACATCGTATGATTATAAATGATTTTCGCAAATAAGATGGCTATTAATCATTTTGCGATATTACCGAGTGCACGCGATGCATGCTTTCTGCACAGTAACGGCCGAGTTTGAGATCCTTCTTAGGCATTCCGTCAACACAACCCACAGTGACAAGGTTTCACCGGAACATGCGGACAAATTGGATATTTTGTTTTTACATACCTAGTAATTAGACGCAATCTGGCGTTTTCAGTTCTGATTATCATTAAGCTGATAAACAGCCCAGTCCGTTCTGCATATTGTCGTGTTGCTGATAATATTTCTCTCCCACATCAATGTAATCAGATCGTTTAATCAAAACCGAGCTCTCATTTTCACCAGAAACAAAATGTGCTTAGTTGTCACTGATAAGCTCCTAAGATAAAAAAAAAAAAAAAACAGTCCGTAGGCGTTTTCGCCCTGTAGAAACATTATAGGTCTTAGATCTGTGCCCGTTTGTCACATGTTCACACTGCAGCAACTGGGAATGGTTCTAGTTCTTGGAACGCTGTACATGGGTACTTTCTAGCTCCTACTTCAAGGCAGGGTCCTTTCTCAGTGCCTAGGAACCAGTGTTGCCAGGTAAGAAATGTAGGATTATCGTACCAGAGACATAAAATTATCAGATGTTTTAGGGAAATTATCGTACACCCGTCATAACCAAAATAACAAGTCTACTGATGTGCTATTGTCACTCTAGTGTTGAATAGCGTCTAACAGGCACTCACAGCACAGCTTTTTTTCTTTTCCTCACTCATGGGGCGGGTGCAGCGGACTATTCTCTTAGAAAAGCACGATTGCCTGGAAATTCCAGGAACAGATGCCTTTATTGTTCACAAAAAACTCCGACAGACAGTCGCATGCTGATTACAACCGATTATAACCACAGATTCACAGAATGGTCAAATTATTGTGCATTTGGCCTTTTTTGGGGTTATGGATCGTACAGTGGGCAACATTATTCTTTAAATACGATAATTAATTTACACCTGGCAACACTGCTAAGAACCCTGAGTGACGCAAATATATGGTGACTGGTCCAAATGACGGATGGCAATCTTCTTGGCTGATTCCAATTTCCATAATATATATACATATATATCTCAAGTAGCTTGTACCTGGCTCTATTCTCTCACTAGTTTTAGCTGCCGTTGGCCACACAAATATAAACTACTACAAACTTGTTCACATTTTACTTTATTCAAGCCTTGACAGGAGCATTTTGCCAATTAGTGCAAGGGTACAAGTACAAGCAAAGTGTATGCTGAATTTCAACTAACCTCACAGGTAGCAGTGTACGCCAATGGTACAATCCAATTAAAAGCTTTTATTAACTTATAAAAGGACAGATCACAGATGTACAAGAGCCCTAAATAAAAAAGAGGTGTGTTAAATGTTGGGACTGAGCGGCTGAGCATTAAGTGTTTATGTCTAAAGCTCCTTATATACCTGAACTGAATTGTGAATTACCGTTAGTCAGAGCATAGCGCTGTTCATGTGTGTGCCTGAGTTTGTACCGCTGTCAGCATCACAAGTGCACAAGTATAGGTTAAATGTGACCTGCACAGAACCTAATATATGAGCCCAGACGATTACGCTGAAAACCTGATTCCAGTGACCAGTTAGTCCTGACCGGTGTGTGTGTGTGTGTGTGTGTAAATAGACAGGTAGGTAGATATACAAATACAAGATTAATTACATCTTATTTTTTGATGATAGATGTCACTGAAACAAAAGAGCAGGGAACGCAAAGGGTTGAGGGGCCCAGTGTATAAAAGTGAGAAACATTCTGACCCACCTTGCATTTACATAAGAACGCTTTGCTAATGGCCCCCTGTTGGGGGGGTGGGCTGTTGTATGGGGAAGCCATGTCCTCAGGACAGAGATAACCCAGTAGAGCTACTGTTAAATATGCAGCCTTTGATGCAACAACCATCGTTCGACTACACACACTGTAAACAACACAGGAAGTAGATGGTCCAGTGTAATATCCATACTATGCAGGTTACAGCATATAAATAGCAGGTACAATATACATAAAGACAGAACTTATTGGGGTATTTGACTCCATAGGAAAGTGTCCCCATACCATTAAGAAGTTGGATTTAGTTCTCTCTTTGTCAGAATATTACATGGACCCATGGTGAGAGCCAGAAAGTGTGCAGATCTTTGCATATCATTTTGAGAAACCTACAGCAAGGTAAGAAAACCCAGGAAAATAAACACTCTTATCTTAGGCAACCATTCAGAGGAAGTGCTGCCTGCTTAGTTTTCCCATGGTACCATTTAAGAATCTCTGAAGGGCCGAGCCCTTTACACACTGCAGCTCTAATGAAGCAGCTGCTCACCTCCATGCCCTCTGCAAACCCAAAGTGTGCCCTGACCTTCCAATAACCCTAAATCAACCTCCCAGCTTCCCACACACCCAAAATAAACAGAGGACCAAGAAAGGTCTTCTGTAATATTTCAGTGGGCGTGTCCCTTCCCTACTGTTTTTATTTTTATAAGCTTTTAGTAGCAGAGATCTGCTTTATGACAGTTACTTAATTTACTGTTTTTACTTGTAAAACAAAATTGTATCTATATTTTGAGCTGGGTCCTGCCAGACCAAGATCAGGTACCTCTCATAATTGGTGCTGGTGTTTCGGCAACTACAGTCGAGGCCAAAAGGTTTGAGAATGGCACAACAGTTTGCTGTATCAGTTGTTATGGTGACAATTTGTATTAACACTAGATAGTCAAGAGTGTTCATATGATCTGCAGTTAAATTTCAAGTTATTCCCTGCTATGAAATGAGGAGAAAACGTTAATGAGGACAAGGCAGCTGATATAACTCTGTCATGGCGATTAAAATACCAGACTGGTTGCTTTAAAAGGGTAGTGGTACTTTAATGTTTTTCTGGTAACCATGGTTACCTCCAAGGAACAGGTACAGCCATCTTTACATTGCATCCAAAGAGTTTCACAGTCTTTGCTGCTTATAAGATAATCAAGGACTTTAAGGAAAGTGGTTAAATTGACTTCAGGGTGCCCAAGAAAGTCAAGCAAGTGTCAGGCCAGCCTTCTAAAGAGGATGCAGCAGAGCTTGCTCAGGAATAGCAGAGGACAGGTGTAAGTGCATCTGAACACAGTGAGAAGAAAGATTTTGGAGTGTGGCTTGGTGTCAAGAAGGGTAGCAAATAAGCCACTACTCTCCAGGAGACTGACACTCTGCAGAAAATATAGGGATTAGAATACAGACTACTGGGGGAAAAATAGTCATCTGGAAAAATAATTGTCCGGAAAAGAAAAGGTGAGCGGTACTAACAGCCATCAGGAAAGCATCCAAAAACCACCATGTGTTTGGTTGCTTCTCATCCAGGGAAGTGGGTTAGCTCAGAATTTTGCCTAAGAACACTGCCATGAATAAGAAATGGTATCAAACCATCATCCAAGAGCGACTTCTCAAGAGCGAGTTATGTAGAGATGATAACTTTTACCAGCATAATTCTGTACCATGTCACAAGGTAAAAGTGATAAACAAGTAGCTCAGTGAACAAAACATGGTCCATAGACAAGATCTCAATACCATTTAAACCCCCTCTCAAAAAGAGGGTGGACAAACAAAAACCCAGAAACTGTGATCAACTCCAAGCACTGATTTGGCAAGAATTGGTTGTAATAATTCAAATGCATTTCTATAGCGCTTTTTACAGTGGAGCATTGTCTCAAAGCAGCTTTACAATATTATATTATTTTAAAAGGCCATTGCCAAATTGAGCAAGCCTAGGGCGACAAAAGCAAGGAAAAAATCAGTGAATATGGATGGAAGAAACCTTGGGAGGACCGAGACTCAAAAAGGGACCCATCCAACTTGGGTGGCCAAGAAATTCAAAATTCAAAATTCAAAATTTGCCCAGAAGCTGACCATACCCAGCATGCAGTGGTGAACTGCAGAAGCCTCGACAGGGTCAACACTGTAAATATGTAAATAAGACTTAAACTTAAACTGGATGTATTTGCCAATAAACAGAATGAAATGGTTATCATTTTACTTCATTACATCACATACATAAAAAAACCAAAGGCAGCAAACTTTGTAAAATCTAAAATTTGTTCTATTCTCAAAACTTTTGGCCATGCCTGTAAATGTTTAAATATAGCACCTCAATTTTTTTAATGAAAAAAAAAAAATCAAACGAAAATTCTCAATATTTTACTTGTACTTATTTGTGTGCAGCCTTCATTCCAAAAACACCAAATGGATCATTTTCTTTGACGGCAACTGGCGACCGGAGAGCTTGTGAGCAGCGAGGTTTGGAAAGTGTAAAAATAGACAACTGTAGTGTGTAAATAACAGCACTGTAGCATTACTTCGTCAAAATAAGGGAAGCAAAAGATATTCATGCGATTATGAAAAAAGTTTGATCAGGTTGAGTTCAACAGAAACAGCAAAGGCATCTGAAAGATTTACTCTATGGCATTGTACCTGGCAACATAACTGCATGCTGAGTTTTGCAGCAATCTGGCATTTCCAGATGTCTTATTTTTTGTCAAGGAGTACAGTTTGATAATTACAGACATTGTCCATCTGTTTCTCTACTTAACTTTGTTAGTCCCCTTCCCTTACTTTGTTGTTGTTTGGGACCCCACGGGTCCAGCACAGGTCAGGTACGATTTGAGTGGTGGATCATTCTCAGCTCTACAGTGACACAGATGTGGTGGTGATGTGTTATAAAGTAGACAGTTTGTGTTTTGAAACTCCAGCAGCACTGCTGTGTCTGATCCAATGGTCCCAGCACAACACACGAACACACCACCACATCAGTGTGAGTGCAGTACTGAGAATGATCCACCACCCAAATAGTGCCTGGTCTGTGCCGGTCCTTTGGGGGTCCTGACCATTAGAGGGCCGAGTAAAGGGGACGAACAGGGTATATTAAGGAACAGCTGGACTACGGGCCAAGTCTTTAGTGAGATGTACACAAAGAATGAGCAGAATATAAAAAAAGACTTTTGTGCAGTACTATATGGGCATGCTTTAAGGACCACTCAGTTGCTGGACATCCCTGGACAGTTACCAATGTTAGTTTAGTTGTTTAATATAGTCATTCACGCCTGAGTGCACACACTCCAGAAGGGGGTTGATTAGACCTCTGTCCTCATGTCTCGTCTCATGTCTTGGAGCATCCCCGGGTGTGTTATGGTGCTACTGGAGAGCTTTTTCATACTGTCTGTGTGCTGGATCCATCTGTCTCCACTTCACCCATCTGTTTGTTTTATAATCGCAATGTGGGCCGAGCAGCACTGGGAGCCCTTTCCCGGGGTAAAGTGGCTGTCATAGCTCTCTCAGAAGGGAACACAAGGAAGGAGGGAGGAGAGAGGGCAAATGTGTTTGTTTTAACTGTGGCTCCTGGTGTAGCCATGTGACCGTGCTGGCTCTCAGTCCTCCCTCAGCGGAGCAAACACACCAGCAGTGTGTGTGACCAAAAGGAAAGGCACACGTCTGCTGGAGGAACTGGGACAAGCTTCAAGCTCTTGAGACAAATGAATCTAATAAAGGGGAGATACATCTGGAATTTGACTTAAACTTAAACCTCTGTGGTCTGGCTCAGGGAAACGGTAGTCAGTTTATTCAGATGCTTTTTCTCCTTCTTTAAGAGTTCTACGAAGGCATGCGTTTCGCGCCTGATAAGTGCCACACTATTTTTTGACATTTGCTCAGGCATGGTAAACAGACTCGGTCAACAAACAGCTCTGGATGAGGTTAAGCAGAGAAAATTGGTTCCCTGGAACTTGAGGGTTTTCGAGCAGCCGGAGTTGAGCAATTTGGCGCCTGTTTGTTTGCAGTGTGAAACCACGCAATTAGAAAAAAAAGAAGCAAAACAGAACTGAAGCTGCTCGATAATAGTGTAATACGGTTTCAAGCGGTATGAAGCAGTTCCTTCCACGAGTCATTCGTTTCTCAGAAGGACACCTCCCCAAAGTATTAACCACGCTTAACGCACGCTACAGGATCACCAAGACGTAAAAAATAAAGGGAAATGACATCTGGTGAACATTATTATTAGGGATGGGCCTCACTAGGCGACGCATCACTTAACAACTCACTGGTTGATCCATAAAAATGACCGTAGAAAAAGGTTATTTTTGAGATATTTCAGTTAAAGCCTTCATAGTCTTCGGAAATATTGTCACCCCTGCTAAAGATAGCCATAAAGGGAGATAATAAACTAAATGAAACACTTAAATCTTCTCTCAAACTGAAGTACATTTATTTTTATGAAGATAAGAACCCTGATTAGCGAGGTAACAATAATTCCACAGCTGACTACACAACGATTTGAACACAAGCGTATCAAACAGGGCAACACCACCACCGCCCTCCCCCGTCCGCTTGTGCTACCATAGACTGGACTCAAGAAACTCAGAACTCAAACAGATGGAAGCCTTTGGCAGGATAGAACAGACAAAGGCAGATCGAAAAAACAGAATGGTGGGGGGTGGTGCGGAATCAGGATCCAACAGTGTGAGGGTTCATTCATTCACAATTGTAGGGATGTACAATATGTGCTGTCTACCATAATACACTCATTGACCAAAATAATAACCCCAATGAGAAAGAGGTGTTTAAATTAAGGCATAGAAACTGTATGTACGTCTGAATCATACTCGTCAAGTCTCCCGTTTTGGCTGAAGTCTCCCGTTTTGGCCGGGAAACGACCGTATTTTACCCCTCTTTCCCGTCGTCCTTAGTATTTCCCCGTAAATTTCCCGTAGTATATTATAATTTTAAAAAACATTCCTGTGCCAAACCGAAATGTCACTAACCTGGCAAGAACAGAAAATAGGATGTCATTAAACACTGTTTGTGCTTTACTCCTGTGTACCACTCTGGCCCCGCCCACAAATCCACTCCTTCCAAAAAAGTGTTAAAGGATGCAAAGTCTGTAACAATTCTGTATAATAAATCAGTGAATGCCAGAGATTCACGAGTGAACATGAGATATTAAAAATGTGTTATGAAATTAAAATGTTTCACTTTTAGACAAAGTGTATATATGCTGAAAATGTGTAAAATAAATAAATGTGCTTTAATACCCTTTTGAGTTTTCATTTAGTTTGTATTATAAGAATGAGACAGATGTAGGAACGTCCACAGCATTACAGTGTCAACAAAGCTAGGCCTATCAGGTTCTGATCATCTAATTGTAGTTTGTGGTTCACAGGTGGTTCTTTTAGATTTCTTGTAAACCTGTTTTAAAATGTGAGGGATAATGAACATCGGTTGGACTGGTGGGACGGCTCGAATTATATACAAATTAAGCACATGAGGGAAAATTTACCTTATTTTTAAATCCAAAAAGGTTTGATGTGAATGTAATGATGACGATACAACATTAGAGTAAAATGATTAGTTTATTGGGGAAAACTGAACAATTGAAATGTGGCTCTAATGACCCTGTTAGGAAGCCTCTAGTCTGGATACAAGATAAGATACAGTTGGGTGTGGAGATACACAGGTTCTGTATGGTATCCTGTGTCACATTTGTCCTCCGATGTTACAGCGTTAGATCCTACGCACTCGCTGGTGTTCCTGCTGATCTCATAAATGCTCGGTTGGCTATAAATCTGGTGACGGGCCAGGTCAGGGAAGTGTTCAGATCTGGTGAAGACATTCCTGGGAATCCCCTGCTGTGTTCGGGTGAGTATTAATCTGCTGAAAAATGTCAGCTGGAAGCCTCACCATGAGGGACAAAAAGACTGGCTGCAGGATGCCCTGAACATATTGCTGAGTTGTTAGTGTCCCACATATCACTACTAGAGGTGACTGACTGGCATATGCAGTGGCTCATCACTTCATCACATCAGCAGTTAGAGCAGTGTGTCGCTTCGCAACAAAGGCAGGAGTGGATGGCTCACCATCATACCGCAATACTCAAACCGGCCCGCTGTCAGATCCCAACCAGAGCCTGGATTCATCATTAAAGACGACGAGGGTCCATCACGTAGCAGTCCAGATCTCTCGTTCATGACACCACTGCAAATAAAAGTGACCTGGAAATGGTCCGGGCAAAGAAAGTAAAGGTGCCACCTGTGTTTGAATAGTGGATGGACCACGAAACTATGGGGACTGATCGTGCTTGTCGTGATTCAAACGATCCTCTACTGGTGGACTGTCAGGGTCATCTGGAGCCAGTTTGCTGTGTGTATGTGCCGTCACAGAAACACTGCTCCCAACACATCAGAACGACTCAGGTGGCGAACAATTTGTTGAAACCACTGCCCTGCTTCTCTAAATCCAAAGTCTGTCAACTGGGTAAAATGTTTCCGAGTGCATTGAAGAGTTACTGCTACACTATTAGTACACTATTCAAAAGTAGCCTCTGAGAGCCTTTTTATAGGGCAGCAGAGCAAGCACTTTTATGCCCTCTTGTGGCCTGTAACCTAACTGCATGCCGAGTTTTGCAGAAATCTGACATTTCTATCTGGGCGAGTTGTTTTTATGTCAAGGACTGCATCTTTATTGTTTTTTTTAATGATGTGCGAGCTGACATCACGGAGTATGTCACTCACTTCACAAACTTTTATCACCACACAGATAGCATCAGCCTCGCAGCCGACGATGTGAGATGTTATTAACCGCTCTTTCTTCCTCACTCCCATGGAGGTGGTCTGGCTTTAAAAGACTGACGTCGCTCAAAAGATCACAATCTGAGAACTGTGTCGGAAATCGATTGCCGTTAAAGTCTGACTTATTTCATCATCTGTGAACTTACCACAGCGCAGAATATGAAGACGTTGTCAAGCTTCAGTGATCAAATGTCCTGTCAAGGACAGGTATGGCTCCAATGTTCTGCATGACCATTAATCTTTTGTTGTGGCAAAATATACTGCTCACAAAAATGAGGGGATATTTCATTGTGATGCACACAGTGTAATAAAACCAGAGAAATTGACCAGTTTGCAGAAGACTTCAAAGAACGGTTACATATAAACCCATTGAAGAATCCATTAAATAGACTCGATCCACAAATAAACATTGCTTTGTTTAGCAACTAGGTTTGGCATTTGGATACGCACAGTCGTTCCCATTTGTAACTGCGAGCTATAAAGACCAATACGCAAATGTTCAAATATGGAAGGAATAAATTTGCAACCCAACATCCTAAAACATCCTAGAGTGAATCTCCAATGAACAATAGAAAAAGGAAAACACCTGCCTTTACTAGTATATATTCTATTACTAACACTTGTATTTGTAAACACTTGTATTCACTTTCACCTGTATTTGACAAAGAGGAATGACTGACAAACCCAACAATGGATGCCTTAATCACTTTTCCATCAGGTTATGTCATTATATTTCCAACCGTATCATGCTTCCTGATTAAACAATTGCAAACTATGCCAGGGTTTTGAGAAGATCGACTCTCTTGCCTTCCTGTAAAACAATACTGTGCAAATATAGTTGTATTTATTACAGTTAATAGTTGGTTTGCTTTTAATCCCAGCACCAATTAAAAACAGCAGGACGTAAAGCTGGAAACAAGGTTTCATCTTCTCTTAAGTGGCCCCACCCTTACTGAACGTTCTCTCACATCACTGAACATCTCACACCATTCGTTGTCGTCTGTCCCACTTTGAGCTGCAGGGTGTAATGTAGGAAATTCTGCTTCTCTATATTTTCTCTACTATTTTTAAATATCAGTAATCGGCCGATGCAAATCATCTCAAAATGGCATTTTCAGCCAGGCAATGACTAGCTCGTCCTCTACTCCATTATCATTAATGTTACTAGAGGAACAAAAGACACACCAGTGGCCCAACACATTCTAATTAAGTACCTTAAGTACCACAGTGTTTTAACAAGACATGATTTTTAAATACCAAATGCTTGTATATCAAAGTTCTAACTTGGTGTTAGATCAATTGGATTTAAAAGAGAAAAGTCTTTGGTCAGATGAAAGAAAAACCTTGTCAATTTTATCCACTAAGATTACTCCATCAAGTATGAGGCTTGGATTACTTTCAGTCAATGCAGCAAATTAAAGGATTTTCCCAGCAGGATTGTGGGTGGAGATACAGGTATTACCACCGATCATTATCGGCAGATTTCTGTGACAAAAGACCTCGCGGGGGAAGCACGTTAAAAAGCTTCAACACAACTAATTAAATTTGTCGTTTAAATAACAAACATTTGGCACAGTGTGGTGAGTTTTCAAGGCTCACTGCAGAGAATGAACAGAAGGCATCAGTCAGACGGCAATTACCGCGGCCCACAATTGAAAAAAGTCGGTAAAAAAAGTCATGTTTTTCTCAAAAATAATTTTATTGGGTTTTTTTCCAGATCACGTAGCCAGGAGCACTCGTCATAACTAAATCGTAAAATTTACATCCAGTCAATGTGATCGGTATCGGTGATCGGCAGTAATTGGTAGCCATGGGTTTGTACTTTAGTAGTGTAAATGTAACGATGCGTGATCTAGTACGATTCTGTGTTTTGGTTCATTACTGTCTATTGCAATTGCATTTTTGAGCACCAGAGGGTGCAATCAGAAGTCATGCACTCAGGAAAACATGCACTTGATTTTAAAGGCACCAGTTGGCTCTACATATAGATTTATAAGCCTAGACAGTAGGGATACAGACGTACGTTATAACGTTGTTATAACTGATGATTGGCCAATCGATCTCATACAGCTGATTCTGTGCCGGTCACATTTACCGTTGTGCAGCGTATGACGATGCCAGACCATAACTTTTATTCAGAATGGAACTCATTTGTGTATAGAGCTTTAAACCTGGTTCATCTACTCACCATTTGTGTCCCTGTCTGACTCACCCTGTCTCCGAATGCCTGACATGCACACCGCTTTCCCTCAATATTCAATCTGAAATACAGCTTCATACCGTAGTGTAGCTCAAATACACTTCTCCTTAATAGGTCAACTTTTTAAATATGTCACTTGATAAAAATGGTTTGCTGCTCGACGTATTCGATGTTTGGGGTGTGTGTAATAATGGCATAGAGCTCTCGCTAAAGTGAGGCCACTGATCTCTGTCCAGGTTTATAATTCTATCTGAACAGGCTTTGAATGTCTTCAAAGGGTCAGGTAGGACCTTTGGAAGGTTGCAGTGATTGACCTGTAAACACGTGAATTAGTGCAGGTGGGAGCTTTCAAATGCTATTATAAGATGAAAGGGATGAGTCCCAAAGCACAAGCCGCCGCTTTAAATAGATAAACGCAAAGCTGTCAGCTAAGATTTGGTCAGTTACACAAAGTACAGAGACCGAACAATCTCTGTCTATTTATCCAATTTCCTCCAGTTTAGACCCCAACTGTCCCTGTTTGGGGCGATTCGTTTTGGGACTGTGGTAGCCTGATGGTCCAGGGTTCAAATCCCGCCTCTGCCAAGCTGACACAGTTGGGTCCATAAGCAAGGTCCTTAACCCACCATTGCTTAATTGTAAGACTGTATGAGTTGTAAGTCGCTCTGGATAAGGGTGTCTGTTAAATGCTGTAAATGCAAAATGTAACTGTCCTGGCCATGGTCATGGGGTGTTCTATGACAATTAGGATTCTGTGGGTGCAGTCGGGAGTGCTTCCTGACCAAACATTTGTAAAAAACATTTTTTAGCTAAGACCAAAAACAAATCAAATTCCAAAAAGAAACTATTTCCATAGGATTTTATTAATTTTGCCACCTTGCCTCAGAAATGCATAAATTGTTTATCTTAAATGTATTTTGACTTGAATTTGAAAGAAAAAAACAATTACAAAACTACAATTAAAAAATATTTATCGAACACTGAACCCCCTCTCGACAATCCAACAATGTCATTTTAAGATTCTTTCAAATGCACACAGCTTAAATGTATGCTGCAGTCACAAAGAGCGACTCATTCCACGCTGGTTGCGATTTGGTCGCGTCATCAAAACGTCATTATTTTTTAGAAATTATTCGGCCCTACTTATAAGTAGCCATTTTTGGCTGCATAATGCCAGTTGCCAGGTATTGGACGCATCCCTCGTTTTAGCAGGGGTGGCTGTTGTGGTGTTGGATGATCTCTCTGTGCAAAAACAAAGTGGACAGTGGTGGCCAAGGACGGTGGCCTTTTACCATGCCAGAGCATGGCTGTACCCCCCAATCCCCCCCAACCCCCCTCCACCACCACCACCACTACCCTACTGGCCTGCGCTCTGGACCGGACATCCTACTTAGACTGTGCACTTCATGGTTGTACTTACTTTGTAGATTTTTATTTTATAGTTATTGTGGTTGTGCTGACACAATTGATTGTTGATCAATCATTGCTGATTTATTGATTACACAAAACGCATTAACTGTTCAGAGTCGACCTCTTCAGGTGGGCCTGAGCCAGATTAAGTATAAAACGCTCAGGAACGGTACAGAGCGATCACACTGGTCAAAAATACTACACTTTGGCGATCAAACATGCTCAAGTACAGGGCAGATCGTCTGGTGTGTGTACACGTTTAGTGGTTAAGGTACTGATCTGTGGACCAAACTTTGCCGAAACGCCACTGCTGGCTCAATGAGTGGGATTAGTAAAGCACAACTGACTGGACCGTCAGATTATATCAGCTGTAAGTCGCTGTAACTCCCTCCATCATTTAGTTATTAGGAGACGATGCACCTCCAATAACTTACCTATGAGGACTCGTTATTTTAAATCTATTTCATTATTTAATTTAAATATTATTACTAATTGAAACTGTGATATTAATTTAAATTGTATCATTTGCTCAATTTCACTATTACTGAAACATAATTATTTCAATTAACATCTAGGTCACCCAAGTTGGATGAGTCCATTTTTGAGTTTTGGGCCAAGGTTTCTTTTTTACTATGTTCAGGGACTTTTTCCTTTCCACTGTCACCCTAGGCTTGCTCAATTTGGGATTGGCCTTTTAAGATAATATAAGGCTGTAAAGCCGCTTTGAGACAATGCACCATTGTAAATCTGACTTTGGCTTTGAATAAGTTCATCGCCTAAATAACAACGTTAATGTAAATGTTACGTTTTTGTGTAAACACGCTGAAAACTCCCTGTCCCTTTTGTTTTCCTGACGTGTCCCCCTGAGTGTGTCACGATGATTTTGCAGTGTCTTTTTCACATCCTCGAAACAAAAACGAGAGCACAGACCAGCGCTTTATGCTGCAGTTTGTGTTTTTGTGGGCATGAACAGACTAGAATCCACGAAAAACAAGCAAAAGTTTACATGCAGTGACTGTGAGCTTTATTAGTATCATTCCTCAGCCTTAGCTTACTTACTTAATCCTCTTCATCCCTTTTATGACATAAGGCCACCCAGCATCAGCTCCGTTTCTTTTTTTAATATCTGTGTTTTAATAGACAGCCTGTTGCTTGTCCTATAAGCTTGTCCTTGTGCTCTGCTACTAGCAGGATGACAAGCATTGCGCCGTCAGTTTCGGACTCGGTTTGAAGGTAGTCCGTAATATACGTGTGCTCTTTTTCAAACTTGACTTGCGTTTTTTTCCTTTAAAAATTGGGTTTGAAAAAGTCTTCATGCGAGCCATGTCTGACCTTGGTGGACTAGTGCATTACCCAGATAGCAGAGCAATATTGTCTCACAGAGAAATCGATCTATATTTATATACATAGATATCTACATGCGTTGCTTCTTCGGCCTGTCGTTTGGTTTGATGGACAGTTCGGAACCACTTGTTGTTCTGAAAGAAGAAAAAAACAAAACAAAACAAAACTCTGGAGAGCTTGCCGAAGTTCATTTCGATCTAATGAAGCATAATCCCGGCTTAACGCTGATGAGGTGCACTACGAATGAGAACGTGCACGTTGTTATGGATGAGCGCTCGTACTTTTCCCCTCTGCACTCGGTTGATTGGTGAGATTTTTCTTTTTTTCCTCCCTCTCAAACAAGGCCCTGTATACTCGAGCACCTCATTTAGCATCTAAATATGCCTACTTCTGAATGCTAAATGCACAAGATGTCTGGTTCGAAGAACATGACCGGATCACGACAGTGATAAGCAACTGCCTAAAGCCATGAAAGGACTAATGATCAGCGCATTCACATCTGCAGCAAAAAGGCATCCCAGTCCAGCTATTAAGACGGGAACGACTCGTCCAAACAACCCTCTCCAAATGCACTCAGATGCTTTGAAGCTTTTTCCTAACTACACTACTGAGGAAATATGCTTTTACAAAGACGAACACTTCAATAGCACAGAAAAAGCATGCTGTGTGTGTGTGAGCAAGAGAGAGAGAGAGAAATGGAGAACAGATTAGTCCGTCGTGTGTACTACGAGTGCGCACGATACGATTCTATCACGACGTACTGCGATATTAAATAGAGCGAAAATACAAGCTGGAGTGTACGGTGTAGTCGTATTAATAAATCACAAAAATCAGAAACTCAGCGAAAAAATGGAGTCAAAACACTACATCTACATGAGCAGAGATTTTAGTTCACGCCCCATTTAAAGTGCGTATTTTCGCTGTTTCTCTAGTACATCACGAAATTAAATGTTTCAATATGTTGCCGTATCGATTTGTAGTTGGTACAGCAGTGGGTACAGTCTGCCATAGAAACAAAAAGACATACTAGTACGTGCAGACGCTAGGCGCCGCCGAAAAAACATTTGATAGGGAAGGAACAGTTTAATCTCTGTAAGATGTTTTACGTAAAAAAAAAAAAAAAAAAAAGCTCAAAGTACGAAATGCATCTATTTTTTATATTCAATGAATTAAATATGAATTCAAGTGACATGCATGCCTGTGATAATCCATGCAACATCCATAACTGTGCCACAGGCACACTTCAAACGCTCAAAATCAATTATAGTGCAGGCTTTTTCCTTTTCTAAAGTGAGCACAGAGAAGACGGTAATGAGGAACGTGGAACAGAATGAGGAGCGTGCAGCTACTGTGAGATTTCATCACTTCACAACAGGGAATGAAAAAAAGATATTGTATATGTATTATTAGATTATCTTTCTTTCATTCCCTGTTGTGAAGTGATGATTTGATATATATATATATATATATATATTGGACCAAAGTTCCACTTAATCGGACCAAAGAACATGTACAGTATGTAATATCCGTGAAGAAACTCTATGTCTCTGGCATAATTACCTGAAAACTTCAGAGTTTCTCCCCCAGCCCTCTACTGCCATCTACAGGTCTTTGCCTAACATTTCCATTTACTACAAAAAAAGCCACAAGTCGCCACT
>JAVSBV010000059.1:2810923-2841791 GCA_033117975.1 Parotocinclus spilosoma
CCAGCAGTTAAGTGACCACAGCCTGCTAAAGGACTGGTCACCTCGCCGCATTGGGATGGGGCCAGAGCACACTACCGCATCGGACATTGCCTTCGCAACTCTAATCACCTCTACAAAATCACCAACTCCTCATACCTATCACTTGCCTGGGAAAATTTGAAGTTCAGAGTACCGTTTCTGCTAAATGTGTATTCATGAATATTATCGGATGCCAAGGCCAGAGTGGTGGTGTAGTGGTTAGCACTGCCACCTCAAAGCTCCAAGATCCTTGCTTTGATGTCAACACTGGCCTTTGTATGTGTGAAGTTTACATGTTCTTTATGTGTCTGCATGGATTTTCTCCAGGTACTCCGGTATCATGCCACATTTCAAAAACATGGGTTTTAGGTTAATTGGTGTGCTCTAAAGTGCCCCTTAGCATGTGAGTGTATTTGTCTCGGTCTAAGGCTGTTCCCATGACCATCCTGCAAGGATAAGCGGATAAGAAAATGAATGAATGAACGAATTAATCGGAGGCCAGTAGTGAAGCAGAAAAATGTGAATTTCTAATTTCGTAAACCTGTCTGAGAGATGTGGAGAGCGCAGTATTTGGAGGGGCTACCTAAATCAATGTGCTGCATGCGGCTGTGTGGTGAAATTATTTTTGTCTCGAATAGTAAAAAATAGAAAATCAATATGTGGTGGTCAGTGTTGATATTAAATGGATTAGTGTATTGGAAGCACTGCAGTATCTTGGCTACTTAGTCAATACCTTTACACTTTAGTGTCCAATATGGAATTGATAAGTACTGCATATAATATGGTTCAGACAACGGCTAGATCACCTAACGTGTAATTTTCCGAGCAAATGAAAGAAATGGAAAGGCTTGAGAGTTGGTTGCAGTAGGAGGAGTGGGAAGAATTATTGAGGGAGAGTTGATCAGTGAAAAACAAAAGGATTTAAAAGGAAAAAAAGAAAAGTCATTATTTTGTTGTTACTCACTGTGGAAAAAAACAAATCATGTTTTTTAATTGTTTGGTGCATTTCACAGATTTACCACCATGTGACTGGGCACTATGCAGCCTATCATGAGCTGCCTATGGCCTGATTTCCCAAATTCTGTGCATGTCAGCAAAGAGACCCTCGACTTGAAAAGCAGCAGGAACTGGTAAAATCATGACCAGGACGAAGAATATGAGCTATAGAATCTACACCCATGCTGTTGAAGATGATATCACAAATTGTTTGCCTCAGTCAGTGTTACATTTCTCCCAATTTCACACAGATTTAAAATGATGTATATAAAGAGTATTATGGGATGTTTGAGAGATTGCCCAAGTAAAGGTAATAATAAAATAAAAGTTTTATCTTAAGGGGAACACTGTGTTAAAAGTCAAATTACTTGTTTTTGTCTTATTTTTTAGATAGTCTTCCAGATATCAGACATTAATAAAACAGTAGTTTCACATGATCAGCTTCCTCTAACTTATTCCTCATTATGACCTGGTGCTTTGCAAACCCTTCCTTTGTTTCAGTTGTTCAGTCCCTGAGATACTTTACCTCTCTGAGCATCTCTTTAAGGTGCACTCGGGGTCGCAGCATCACTCACAAAGGGATATATTATTTGACTTCTGCCGAGCTGATTTCATTAACTCTGCGCTGATCGTGTGAAGTGTGTGTTGGGGATTAATTAAGGGGGTTAAGTGAGTTTAAATGATCAAATCGAGCTGCACACCAATTTGGGCTTCATTTGAAGGCGGCAGAACTTTTCTCTCTTCCCCGTTTCTTCTTTAATTAAGAGAGCTCGGGCCATGCCCTTGACTTGAAACAGAGGATAAATGAGTGAATTAATTGTGGAATGGACAATGAGCTGGACAGAAGATTTAAGTGAAGTAAAACTTCAGAGAATGGGTGAGGATTCAGGCCAGCATAACCCTACAAAGTGGTGAAATAATAAGGGCTGAACTCACAGTAAGGCACAATGTACCCGGCACTTTTTAAAAGCTGCTATTAGTGTCTTAAAAGGTCACAAGGTTATTTGTGTATGCAGAAGCCAGGTACAAAATGAATGTGATTGAACACTGAAGCTGAATAAATTACAGCTTGAGTGCTTTTACCCATGTGTTCTAACTTTTAAGGATTTTCTGTATGCTGGCACTATAATGGACTATTAGGCTAAGATTTAAGATGAATCATACTTAGTTATAGCATTACCTCAGGTGAAAATGGATTCTGATTGCTATGTAGATGATTCATTCAAATTTCTTACATGGAAAAAAACTTTGTGAAAAATGATGGAGACCAGTGTGCCAGATAGTTAGATTGACTAAAAGACAGCTCTAAAATTACTAGCACTCTTGTATTTACTGTTTTGTGTAACCTTGCTTAGTCTTAGGCCATTAGACATACCATTGTTTTAGAAATGGTATAACGGTCATATAGCATTATTTCTTTCTCTTTATTCAAAGATGTCCAAAAAACAAAGGACATTTATATGCAGTATCAAAAAAAGAAGAAAAATCAATAAAACAGCTTCTATACAGTGGCTACAGTGGGAAGTATGTAGTGTAACCTTACCGTGGACTTGAGTAGTAGCAGCATTGCCAAGTTTGACATTAAACAGTCTGAAGAAGCTTGATCATATTTTCAGAAAAGGTAAGACAGAGTGAAAAAGTTAAATCAGGGGAAAAAAAGTCAAGAATAAATTAGTATAATGGAGAAAAACATTTCTAGACTATGTTAAGCAAGTGGTCAAAAATGCACACCTGAAATCTGAAAGACAGACTATTCAAATAAAACGTGTTCATTGATTGGATACTGAATAATAAGAGCAGTAACTTGTTTTTCCATGTTAGCAAATCTGAGTGTAGATTTTATTTAGGCATATAGAAAAAGTACTAACCGATTGAAGATATTCAATAACATGAGAACAACATCTTGACAACAATTTAAATCGTATCCCGTGACTGAGCTGAGACAGAGACCGGACACCAGTCGTACAAGACTACCAAAGTTGCTCTTTAACCACTGCGGAATAACCCTTTTAATTAAATGTACAAGTTCTATTCTTAATAGGCAACCCGTTGTTTCTCATCACTCATTTTAACAGCTCCATTGATTGTAGGTGCACTTATTCTACAATTGTTATTCTACAATTAAAGACTAGTTCATTTGTTGCTGTACACCCCCATTCACCCTGTTCTTTAATGGTCAAGGGTACTTTCTTCATTGCTATGAGTGGGTCAGGCACAGCAGTGCTGCTGGAGTCAATAAATCATATAAGTACAAAGTGCACATAAATGATAAGTGGAACTGATCAAATGAAAAATGCATGTAGAAACAGGAAGGTGGTTTTATTGTTATGGCTGATCGGTGTATCTATTAACAATGTGTTTTATTAGGCATGGCTTAAAAAAGACATTTTAAATCCACTAGAATTGACATGCAGATCAAAAGGGACAACATATTCTTGGGAAGCTATAAAATACGGGTGGCTTATACAGTAAGTTATTAAAACCTTTATGGGGGAAATGTTCAAGTCTAAATGCTATTCATGTGTAGGCATTTAATTTGGTGTAGGAGTACTGTAGTGTTGGGCTGCCTTAGAATGATGAAGCACTTCAGCACTGTGCGTCTCTCTTTACCTCCACGAAGCCGTGACAGATTAGCTGCACTTACATAAAGGCATGTAGATCATCTGCAATCTGGAGCCACAGCCTGCACCGCCACACCAGATAAGACTGAAAGATTGAGTCACCCCACAGATTGATTCCTCCCTCCATGAAGAGCACTTTTTGTCTGCTCTCCCTGTCTTTCTCCATCGTTTGCTAGTTCTGTCGCTCACTTTCTGCGAGGCATTCTATCATTCTGTTACAGGACTCGCAGCGCGTGGTGGGTAAGATTTTACAAGCACTTGGTTTCTGGCCACATTTACTGTATGATTACTGAATTTCTTGTGTGTGTATATAGCTCATTATTATGAAAGTAGTACTGCATCTGTGCACTGTTCAAAAGGAAGAAAGTGTACCAGTAGGGATACCAGTAGGGATGCTTGTGCTAGGCACATCCTAAATGATGTTGAACCAAATAAAATATTTTTTCTCAGAAGAGCACATGATTTATTATTATATGGCTCTGTTCATTTGTTATATAAGTCAAATTTGATTATAGGGTCACACTGTGAATGTAAATTAATTAAGTTTCCAGGAAACAGATGCCATAGGGAATAGCGGAATTACACTTGAATTATTCATTACAACATGGAGCGCCGATCCTTGGGGCACAATTTTGCATTTGATTGAACATGTGACACCTAATCTGACAAAATCTTTACAATTTTGCAACTCTTTAATATAATATTTATATAATCTTTTATATACTGTATATCTTTTCTTATCTTTTAGGTGGAAGTTTTTCGAGTTCATGTATTACTTAAGGCTTAGTACCTCATCAAGCACCAATAAATTATGTTAGAAGGACAGCTGTCTATTATCCAGTTTACCACGAGGAAATAAGGTTGCTGGTACATTCTAGTACATGTACATACAGCACATGCTATTGTAGTGACAAAGTGTAGGTCAATGACTCAGTCCTTTTAACAGAGTGTCTGGATCTGTCAACTGACCAAAGTGGCTCTCACTCACTCTCTGACACATCTCTTTGCTCAGACTGATTGCTTTTCTGTTGTTTTATTCATCAATGTTTTAGCCAGAGAGTGGATGTGAAAAATGGTGTGGTCCTGGGGGTGTTTCCATACCAAAAAGCTGTTTGTAATGAGACACTAGTCTACCATGTCAACCATACTCATTACGGACCAGGGCCTGGAATTTGTCATTTGTAGGTTTGGAAATCGAGAAAGGGAGGCATGTAAGATGTCGAATTTTCATCAGTTATAGAGGTCCAGTAGCTAATCTGTCTTGTACTGATCCACTAGGGTCCTTGATCTGACTGATGGAGCATGCATCTTATATTTAACACATGTTTGAAAATGGGTTCAATAACACTGAGAAGCTTAAAAAAGAAAAGGTAATATTTCAGGCTGAAGGCACACTATAAAATATGTAGGACTTCTCGCGCTTATTTATTCTTGAGAGAATGTCAGGCTTCTCTGCTGGTAGGCCACAGCTGTAGAGCCAAATCATTAAAAAACCTCAAGATTCTGATAAATAGTGTAAAATGACAAATGCACGCTACAAAATGAACCAAAAATGTCATGAGTGCACTTCAAAAGGGCGTCAGACTCGGTGTCAGAAACGGCATAATTCTGTTATGTTGTCACAACTGATATATTTGACGATATGTCCTGACAGCAGGAGTCCCGTTTTGACAGATTTGTCATGGCATATTCCAGTTTACAGACTAAATACCTGAAGCTGATTTGATCAAATGTGATGAGAATACATGTATAGACAACTAAGATCTGTCTGTTATGTCATGGTTGGTAGGGATGTGCTTTGTTTAAATTTGTCATGTTGATTTAAATATCTGAAAATATCTGTAGGCGCTAATAAATGCATACAAAAAACAGACATTAATTACTTCTTTCAGTAAGTATTGCCTTAAATCAACTTTAAGACGACGTAGTGTAGAGAGATAACAGTGGCAAGAAAATAAATCTTCTTGAGACTAATAAAGAAGAATCATTGAATACAAATAAAATTGAATTGAATTGAAAATAGTAGTGATACGAGGGACACTAATAAATCAGTGATATGTGCAGGGCACCCAGCTGGCATTTCTCAGCAGTATAATGCTTACTCATGCACAGCAAGGCAGTACCAGGAAGGACTCCAGGAAGGTATCTAATAGCCTCCTTTCAGTTGTACAGTTTTGCTAAATAAACTTAGCTTAAAAAGTCAGAGAATCTTGTTTTTCACATTTTAGATTAAGTGGCAGATTTTAGATGCTATTAAAAAAACAACTCCAGATGGGCATTAATGTATCTTTTACCAAGGACAGGCTTCTGTAGGCCACAGGATCTGTTGCTCAGTAAGAGTGACCATTGGGTTCTTGGCCACCTCTCTTACCAAGGCCCTTACTTGGCAGGGTAGGGGAGGCCAGCTCTAGGAAGATCTCCGGTTGTTCCAAACGTCTTGCATTTAATGGAGGCTACTGTGGTCTTGAGAACTTTTAGCGCAGCAGATCTGTACCTCCACCCAATCCTGTTTCTGAGCAGTTTCAGTTCCCCCCTCCTCATGGCTTGGTTTTTGTTCTGATGTGAATCTTTAGCTGTTCGACCTCATATAGACGGGTGTGTGTATTTCCAAATCATGTCCAGCCAGTTGAATTTACCACAGGTGGACTCCACTCTAGAGCTAAACTTCAAGAGTTTACAACAATTCAATTTAAATATATAAAAAGCAATCTGTTTTTACTTTCTAATTATTGGATATCGAGTGTGGAATAATGGGAAGGGGGAGCGGGGCAACTTGAAACTTATTTTATTTCTGCCGCAACATAAAATGGGAACAAAAGTAAGTGAAGACTTTCTGAATGCATTGTGTATAGTGCGCACACAATTTAGGGGAAAATAAAATATCTCATAATGAAATATCCCAGATTTTTGTGTATATACAGACAGAGACAGACATGATCTTAGCCCTAAGTTGTGGTGAACTCCAGAACACCCAGTCCCATTTTTCTTACAAACACAAAGGTAAAACCCATAGCCCAGGTGTTTTGGAGAGAAGATAATTGGCTCACCAGCTGTAATGATATTAATGATGCAATTAAAATGAGTGCTTGCTTCTCTGGGAGAGAAACAGGTAGTGATGGCTGCTACCCAGGGACTTCACTGATGTCAGTCTAGGCCTTCTGATGCTGCAATGATGCACACAAAAGCAAAGGGCCGGAGTAGGAATGTGCGGTAGCTCGCCGCCAAGCGTACCCCTCCACGCACTCTGTCTTTGAGCTCTGACCTTGACGCCGAGTTCCCCAGTGACATAGAAGAGATGGAATACATGTATTTGAGATCAAACCGTCTGCTCAGGAACTCACCTGACTCTGAAGTCTCTTTCCCTCTGATGGCCTCTGCTGCAGCTGCCCTTGTCAAATTTATTAAGGATAGACATTAATTAGCTTTGGTTTTATCCAAAATCCACAGTGTATAAACTTTTTTTTTTGACAGATAGACTGACTATTTATGGCTAATTAGGCATAATATAACACATTTCAGTTTGACTTTGCAACCTATAAAGTAACAGAATCTCAGTGACTTCATGTGGTTCTAGATTCACTAGGGTGTATTGTTAATAAAGGTCCTAACATGAGATTTTGATGAGCTTTAACTAGAGAACAGAAACAGATTAGTCTGCTTTAGATTCGAAAGACTGTACTTTACACTGCAGTAGGTTTACCAAGCACAAAATGCCACAATCACGAAGCAATCAATAAAGAAATATCCTTCCTGCTCCAAATAAATGAAATGCTACTGCTGTAGGATGGGATATTTGTTGGAGATGGAGGGGGTGAAGTACTACGAGACACACTCCCACATTACAATGGTTGATGGATGTTCCAAAAACATGGCTGTGATCCTTATTGATCCTCCATTTTCAATCAGGGTGAACATAATTATTGGTTTGGCCTCCATCTCCTATGGGGTGATGAGAACAATCCTGAAAATGCTTTAGCTACCAAGGTTAAAGACCACATACAGCTCAAATCAGCGAACTATGGCGAACTTACTAAAGAGATCAAATGGCTTCAACTGTGGCACTGTGCAGTTTTAGGAAAAAATTACTGGCCACTGATTATTTCACAATTGACAAGCCTAAAGATTGCTTCCATAATTGTATGGACACTGAAAATGCATTTGCAGGCCTTTATCCTTGTGACAAGGATCTGCAGTTCTAGTCTCCCAATGATCATGAAGGGCAGCAGCCAATGAATGAATTCAATGTATGCTCTTTCCTCTATGCCTTTATAATCTCTACCAAAAATGATTTTTGTCAAAACATTGAGTGTACAGCTATAACAAACCAACTGCCTAATACTTTTTAGGTCCCCCAGTGCCGCCAGGCTTTGAGCCATAAAGGCACGGATTTTACAATGAAGACCTTTGAATGTGCCCCGTGCTATCTGGAGCAAAATGTTCTTCAAGCCTTCAAGTCCTATAAATTGCATGTTGGGGCTTTCATGGATAGCACTTGTTAGTCCAGCACATCCCACAGATGCTGGATCAGGTTAAGATCTGGGGAATGTGGAAGCCTGGGAAACACCTTGTACAGTGTCAAAATGCATTGTCCTGCTGAATGAAGTCACAGAAATTACGGAACATCATATGAACTGAGCATAAAATATTTCACAGTTGTAATGTGAATTTTGATAGTAGTTTTGTCACTGTCAAATTTCACAGTTGAATTTTTTTTCTAGGATCTGTCCCCTGCAACTTCTACTATCTCTTTCTGGGGAATCCCCAGCCACTCCCAGCCCAGCTGGAAGATATAATCAATTCAGCGGGTCCAAGAAAAAATTGCCAAGATCATCACACTGTTCACATTACATTTACAGAATTTTAGCAAACACCCTTATCCAGAGCGACTTACAACTGGTACAGACATTCAATTCAAGCAATGATGAGTTAAGTGCCTTGCTCAAGGACCCAATTGTGGCAGCTTGGCGGAGGTGGGATTTTGAACCCAGGACCATCAGGTTCATTCAGGTCCAGAGTTCAGTACCTTAACCGCTAGGCTACTGCAGTCCCATTATTCACTTAACCTGTCAACAGGTTTAATGTTATGGCTTATTGGTGTGTATTGCATGACTGATTGATAATATGTACATAGTAATGTGAGGCATGTCATTTGAAGTATGCAATGTTATGCTTATAAAAGGTAGCCTGAAGATCCAGTAGTCATTTAAGTTTATTTACTATGCGTATGTGTTGAAAGTAAATACCAGGTATGAAACTGGTATTTTGCATGAGTAATGACCAATCAATAATGCCAAAGTATATAGTATATACAGTAGTATAATAGTGGTATTGGTTTCATATTGGCAGGGGAAAGAATACTACAGAAAGAATACTCTAGCCTGAAAGATATATGTACACTTATAGCCTTTAGCATATGACTTTATCTGGAGCAACATATAATGGATACAATCTTACAACCTACATTCCAAGCAAGAGTTTTAAGGGCCTTGTTTACATCCACTGCCAGACTGACAGTGTTAAGACTTGAATCCTAGACATTCAGGTCAAGAATTCAATAACTTAACTTATGTACCCTGTTAAGGTACTGGACTTTGGACCAGAAGGTCCAGGGTTCAACTCCCACATCTGCCAAGCTGCCACAGTTGGGTCCTTGAGCAAGACCCTTAACCCACAATAGCTTGGATTGTAAGACTGTATCAGTTGTAAGTCGCTCTGGATAAGGGCGTCTGATAAATGCTGGAAATGTCAATGATGATATTTTTCACATTTTAATCCTGTTTTTCTCGTTGAGTTTTACAGTGGCTTTTCAACCTACCTCAGAGCATAAAGAGTCCAGGCATAAAGATGCCCTGGATACAATGCCAGTCCATAACAAGGCTGAATAGGAGACTCTCTTTTACAGTCCCAGGTTCTATATTAGACAGCCAGTCCTGTTGTGCATGTGATGCTCAACTCAACCAAAATACACAGAAAGTTCACTGCGTATCTCGAACAAGTATGTGGATTTTAAAATGTTATTCACATATAAGCACACATAAACCAATATATTTAAAGGTATGTAGTCTTAAAATACATAATAAAACTGCTCAAATTCTTACCACTAAGTTTTATTCCTATGATACTATAAATATATTCATATTAAGCGATAAATTATTTTAACATTATGATTTGCATGTATAATGGATACATGGTGAAAGGTCTTTCTCTCTTTTGACCATGTAATACGACATTGTGGCTAACTTAGTCAGCTTGAAATCGGCTTCACTTTTCATCCATCACATGTGCAGTTGTGGTAGCAGTTTATTTGCCTGCTGTACAGGGCAGAAAGATGTGTCTTGATACTTGAGCAACTCTTTTCTAAATATTGTAGCTCTGACAAAAAAGAAACACTTTTGTCTGTCTTGTTGGAATATTCCCTGTAAACATAGCAGAACATTTTCATTCAAAATCAATTTGTGAAAAAAGGTTTCCTAGAGGGAATGAAGCTGTTTGTCAATTTTACTATACTATACCATACTGCTGAACCCTGACAAAACAAATCACATTTATAATGATATTGCAAGTGACTTACATTACGTAGCCTAAGGTTTTTCTGTGTAAAAAGGTAAAATGGCATATTCAAAACTTTAATATAATTGCTACATTTATAATTATAGTTTTGCACGACATGTTCTGTGAAACAAGTTTTGTGAAACACGTACTGTAGTTGGCATAAGTTTGCAAACTAATATGGACTTCTTTAAGGACATCAGGGCATAAAGTTAATGATCTGACTTGTTGGAAGTATAAACCTACAAATATAATGAGAGTCACTATGGTATCAGAACAACCGGTTCTGCAGTTCGGTTCTCTAATTCATTCTGAGTTATCCACTATTTTTGTGAGCAGTGTATTATGAATTAGTATCAATGAATAGTACAGAAATAGCAGTGCTCAATCAATAGAAAGGGTGTTCACAAACTTTAGTTTGTATAGTGTATATTAATGAGAAAGAAACCTGTTTCAGCAGTGACTCTTACTTTTTGGTTTTACTTTGCCTTTATAATTATTTCTGAAAGATGTGTTTTGAAAAGCTAACAATAAATATCTTAGGTCAACAAAGTTTGGTTGTATTTATCCTATGTGAATTATCCTATTACTATGGAGAAACACTATTTGTTAGTTTGTGATGATGAAAAAATTATTCAAGATCATGAAAATAATTTGTTATCATGGGAAACAGAGCAGGGTCTTCCATGAATGATACCAGAAGTTGTGTTTGTATTGTGGATTGTTTAGAGGAGTGTTTAATTGTAATTAAGTCAAAACGTATGGTAGATCTGCTAGTCAGTGAGGTACATAATAATTGTTTGGAATGGGGATTCTCAGCGGAGTCCTCTGAGCATGTTGGCAGGTGTTTGAAGTTTGCCCTGACATTGGAAAAACTCAAGGGCAGGGGGGTGGGGAAGAAACTGAGACTCTCAAATGAGACAGGAATCCTAAAATAGTGAAAAAATGTAAAAAAAAAAAAAAAAAAAAAAAAGAAAACAAAAACAGGCAAGTCAACTTCAGATGTCAAAAGTGGAATTTTAGTTTGAAGTCAAAAGGAAGGAACGAGTGGTTTGTGAGGGTTCTGTGGGTGTGTTTGTGAAAGCTCAGGACTGGGCTGCTTGGAAACTCACAGCTCTCATTAGCTATTAGAGACCGCAGTTGCCCTGAGAGACTTCGGCAAGGCTCAAAAAGCCTGCAAATCTCAAGGACCCTGGGTACAACCTTGAGCATCTTTAAAAATCAGCTTAAAAAATGCACCGCTTATCACCTTGAGACTCCAACAAGTAATAGAAGTGAGGAGGCGAGGGATAGCTCTCCTAGGCTACACACAGGTGTGCTGCCCTTCATCCCATATGAAGAAAAGACCACATATAAATCCTTTGTACCCCTAACTAGCTTGAAAACGATATCAAACGCCACAATGCCTGCCAGCCTGCCCTCCAGCGAGCGCCACGTGTGTGTGAGGAAGATTGCCTTCTTGTGTCCGCTAACTGCTAAAGCATGCTGAGCCTGAGCAGCAGGGGGGCTGATTAAGGCCACATTGACCTTAAGCTTGAGGTGGGTGATGCCTAGCTGCCTTCCGTAAAATTGGTTGAATTTTGCAGCACATACTTGAGGTTCAATACAGTCTGTCATGCTTTGTGCATGCCATAGAAGACAAATGGACAATTAATATGCCTTGGAAACAACTGAAAGACATATTAGAAAATAATAGATAACACACTGGTCTGATTACGATGGGGGGAATGGTATAGATACATATCTTTGTGTTTCTATCTATCTTACTGGTTTTGTTAAAAAATATAATTTAGAATGCATAGCAATAGTAAAAAGATTACTTACATTGCACATTATTGTAATCCAGTTTCCTCCCACATACCAGTGTGTCCCAATTGCTCTAAAATGACTCTAAAGTGTCCCAGTGTGTGGACTGGCACCTTTTCAGTCTTGCTCCCTGTGCTGCCAGATGGGCTCCAGCCTCCCATGGCCCTGAACTAAAGCAAGTTATAAATAAGTGGATGATAATACTGTACCTTGGCAGAATAAAATCTCCTAATTAATTATTGTTATATAAATAACTTCTTATAACATTACATATAATGCTATATATCACCAATAATACTGTAGACTAATGTCTAAGTGTAACAGTCTCTGGAATGCAGTGGATGCCTGAATGCATGTGAACCCTTTAGAAGTTTCTATATTTCTATGTAAATATGATCTAAAACATCATCATATTTTTAAAGAAAACCAAATTAAACAAAGGAGACAAAAATACTTTTTTTTAAGAGAAATTCTCCAATATCACATTGCATGCACTATATTGACAAAAGTTTTGGAATGTATCTTCCAAATCACTGAATTCATCTAGTAATGCAGTCAGCTTTTACAACATTTTGAAAAGAATGTGTTTTTTAAGGAGCTCGACGAATTTCTGCTTGATACTGTAATAGGATGCCACAGTTGCAACAAGTCAATTCATGATGCTTCTTGATATTTCACAATCAGATGCAAGTGATATTATTAAAAACTGGAAGCATTTAGGCACCACAACAACATAGCCATTAAGCAAAAACAAGGAGAACTCACACCTGATTATCATCCCACTGATTGAAAACACCTAGCTCAAATTTCTAATTTAAATTTACTGGCTAAACTTAGAAGTTCACATATTTTTGATACTCGATGGTATGCAACATCAGATCATTTTCCTTAATAAATAAATGAAGCAAGTATAATGTTTTTGTCCCAGCTGTTTAATTGGGTTCTCTTTAATAATTTGTATACAAATATAATGATGCTTTGTTCATATTCATGCAGTAATGTTGTATGTTAAGTGTTCACAAACTTTCAAGCACCACTGCAGTATTCTCACCTCTCGGTATAATGAACTGTTAGGTACATGTGGTATATAACACACATCCAAGCTTCTTGCCAGGTTACACCATGGAATACCGTACAACCCTGAGTACATTTTTATTTGAGCTACAGTGAGCCAAAAGTCTGAGCCCACTACTGGCAATGCTTGGCTGGATCTTTCTGGAGAGGGATTCATACTACAGCAGGATAATGATCCAAAACACTAATTTAAGCTTTGCAACAACTAGTTGAAGACCAAAAAAAGATGGAGTGCTGACTGTCATTGCCTGCCTTGACAGTCACTTGACCTAAACCCCATCAAGCATTTATGAGAAACATGAAGACAGAGAAATCAGTATCATCACAAGATGTGAAGTCACGCTGGGATAACATGGATTATCAGATAATACACAAACCTGTGAAGTCCATGTGCAAAGGTAATATATTCTGAATTTCTTTTTGAAAGATTTTTATAATCTAATAATTTTTTGATTATATGGTTTGTGATGAATACAACTGTATTAAATTGTATTACCATGAACTTAATTATCACGTATTAAAGATTACTAGTGATCTCAGACTGGCCCGTACTGTACACAGCTCTGAAAAAAAAAAAAAATAAATAAATAAAAGACCACTGCAAAATAATCAATTTCTCTGATTTTCCAATATACACATACAGCTTTCATGTACATAAATAACATTTGGTTCAGGTTATCATCTCATCAGTAGCTCATTAAGTAGAATGACATGTGTTGGAATTCATCAGATGCTTCAATGGAATTGCTGCTATTCATGTAGATTTGCAGTGGTCTTTTCTTTTTTTCCAGAGCTAATAGCCTAATTCTAATACCCAAGCAGACAGTCTGTCTTTAACATACAACTGTCACTAGTGGGTTGCCTTGATATAGCTAACTTGTGAACTAAATATAAAGGATTTAGTCCATGAGCTTCACATATGTTCACTGCACACTTGACAACGACAACATGAAGATTCAACCCAGAAACTAGGGGATAAATTATGGCAAAAACAAAAGCTGTATCAAGTTTACTCATGACAGGCAGCCAACGTATTGGGTAAAATGGCATACGGTGGAAAGGAGGCCAACCCACTAGACGGCCGGATGAAGAAAGGCAACTGTGAAAAAAACATGAGATTTTTTCATTCTCCTTCGTACTGAAATGAAGAGTAACTGAAAACGATTAAACAAAGTCAACCATGAGGGAGGAAATATATGGCAAACAGTTTTTTTCAATCAATCATGACTGACACAATTGTCACAGGATCTTTTTGAAGACAACGTTCGAAGCATCCGGAGGAACTTGTGAGTGAGTAAATAAATAAAGCACATTGTGTTTACCCCCCCCACACACACACACACCATATCTTGATCAAAACACATTAGTTTTTTCTTAATCAATCAATGCCTTGGGAGCCAGCTCGCTGCTTTCCATGTCTTGGTGGATGGGGGGTCAGCAGTGTGTGAGTGAGTGAAGCTCTTCTACACGGCGTGGTGCCAGAAATCCTCAGCTGCTGTTCTCATGCTGTGCTGTGCCTGCTCGAATAATTCTACATCAGTTTAAACTTCTTCACTTCCTTTTTGTTCTGTAAAACATTTATCTTGAGAAAAAATGAAGAAATACACTCATCTGTACTTTCTGTAAATGGCTGTGAATAGTGTATTATCCAAACCATATGACATGGGTTACTGGAGTGAAAACTGTCCATTATTATTACCCCATAGCAGATTCAAACAATGGTTACATAGTGTGTGAAACACATTTGCCCATCATTCACGTGGCTAAAGGGGGAAATAAAATAAAAATAAAGGCCTGCCTGATTAGGAACTACATTAATGCACTGTCCTGCCAATGACATCCAAATACACATATGCTGCATCTCTGATCTCTGGAAGCAGTAAGGCCTATCCCAATAATTTTATTCAGCACAATATAGACAGCATATAGTTAGTTTTAGATCTAAAATAAAAACATATTTGTTCAAGTCTATTCGTAGTCTTTAAAGTTTAGTTTTAGTGCCTTATGGATTATGGAGGCTCAATGCTTAGGACACTAGTCTACTACTCACAAAGCTGTGATTTCAAATCCCATCTCTACCAAGCTGCCACTATTGGGCCTTTAAGCAATACTCTAAACCTTTGACTGCTCACTTCAGTTGTAAATTGCTCTGAATAAGGGCATATGCTACATGCTAAAAATGCTGTCACCTGATGCTTTGACACTGGTTTGAAATTGGTGCTTGATTTGTAACAGCTGATGAATATTTAATGAATAATGAATATTCAATTAATATTCATGGAACAATGACAGGGACTGTGGTGCCCTAGTGGTTAAGGTACTGGACTATGGGCCAGAAGGTCCAGGGTTTATATCCCACTTCTGCCACAGGGCCCTTAACCAACAATTTCTTGGATTGTAAGGCTGTATTAATTGTAAGTCACTCTGGATGAAGGCATCTGCTAGAAGGTTCTTATTCTTGTTGTAATACAGTGTTTTTTCTTTCTCAAGACATAATGCCTGTCTTTTATCACACTCTGTTTTGGTTACATCCAGATTGGTGGGGTCCAAACTTTGTAGAGATTATTTCATAACCTTCTCCAGCCTGATGATCATTAAATTTGTAAAACAGCTCAATTGTTCATACCCTGATATGTTGTCAAAATCAATCTCTCATACATAGATGTTCTTTAAACTTGACAGTGCCTTGCGTCACTAATTTTACTTTAGAATTAACCATTACCATAGGTACTTTCACAACTCACAGATGTGCAATACCATATACTTTTCCTTAATAAATACATTGACAAGTAAAATAGTTTACCTATTTGCTTAAGTGTGTTCTCCTTATCTACTTTAGGACTCTTATAAAAGTCTGGGGATGTTTTGGGTCATAGTAACATATAAACATAGACAATTTACAAACAACACTGTTGACAAAAAAATGAGGTGCTGATAACTATGTAGAGATGCAGATGGACTATACTTAGTAATTATATAGCAACAAAGTGCACGTACATGCTAAAGTAAAACTGATAAAATGGCTACTGACTGTAACCAGGGGGCATGTTACACACATTATAAACAGGGGATCTTACTTTCCAGCACCATGTTGTGCATCCCTCTCCATGTGGCCTGCTTCTCTTTACAAAAATGCAAATAAGCATAATGTCAAATGACAGGGAAAGTAAACTTTCTTTTAAGAGTTGTGTGTGTGTGTGTGTGTGTGTGGTGGTTTCCCCCTTTGGGGGGACGTGAGCTGTGGAAGCTGTGCTCTAGTTCTGTCATTGTCAAAGTTTTGACATAACAAGCGACTGTTCGCACGCCTTTGTTCAGTGGTGATTTACAAAGGGAAATAGCACGGCTCCTATTCCTTTAAGGCATGATTGGCGCTCCTTATGCTAAGTATCATAACATTTCCTGTTGTCGTGCCTTTGTGAGCACCTCTTTCATCTGCTGCGAATCCGCAGGTGTTTACCTTAGCCGTCATTGTCGAGTAGCAACATTTTTACATTAGTCAAGTGAGCCTGATCTGGAGGCAGCTAAGAGATATCTTTCTGCAATCAGAGCCTCTATGTTGTACTAAATTTTGGCTCTCTCTAGCTTTCTGCATGGTGATGATCAAGTGCTGAGTTTTGTGAAGGGGCTTATTCTGGAAGTCCCAGCAGTTGCCTATGATACCCATCATGTTTGGCAGGGGCATATGTATATATAGTAGACCAAGTGCCAAGTTGTATTATGCACACAAAAAAAGCCCAGGATTCAATTACCGTAGAAATTTATGACTATAAATAAAAATAATACTTACCTTCCAAGTGGTTATTTGTTTTGTTTACAGCATTAATTCTGCATTCTATGTTTAGTGCACATTTTTCATTTGACCTGCAGTGGACATTATGTTCAGAACATGGTTTTCAACAACAGGGTAACAATGAATGTAGCTGGTAGCTATTTTATTTTAAAAAATCCCCAAATTAAATCTCTTTTAATTTTTGTGAGCATTGTACAGAGTGTCAGATATCTTCCATATAAATGCCTTGTTCATGCCAGAGGTCAGAGCACAACCACAAATAACAACTTGTTACAAATGAGTTATGCAGAAGAGCATTTCTGAACATATCAAGTCTTGAAGCAGATGGGCTACAGCATCAGAAAACCACACCCCTCCTGTCAGCTAAGAACAGGCAACTGAGGCTACAATTTGCATGGGCTGACGAAAACTGGATAATAGATGATTATAAAAACATTGCCTTGATTTATGCTGTGCCATATAGATGACCGGGTCCGAATTTGGTAGATAAATGCATTTGTTTAAATGAAGATGTATGTAAGTGCAAATGCATCAAATGTCACAGCAACACAATAACTATTACAGTAGGTAGCTATGTATAACAGCTTTTGCAATGATGACAATGCATCATCTTCTTGGTGGAATCAGGGGCGCCATCAAAATCCCTTTACTGAGGCACATGCCCTAGTAAAGTATTGCTATACCCCACTAAAATCATGATGTTAAAAAGTAAATTTTATGCTGGACTGCTGAGCAGAACTACAGAGCGTGCCATGATTATGCACTACAGACAGTGAATTTCTCATAATGCTTTTAAACAAGACATTATGTCTTGAGCTTTTAATGCCTTATATATCTTTGTAAAACCTAGAGGGGCTAATGTGGCAGATTTCAGCCAGAGTCAGTTTCTTGTATGCATTAATTGATATCCTCAAAATGTAATTTAGTCAATACTTAGTTAACCACAACTACAAAGCATGGTAATGATAGCTCATAATTATATGTTTTGGCTAGCCACTTATAACCATGTAAACCACCAAAAGTACAGTTAAACCATTAAGACACTCTTTAAACTAGCAAAGGTAGTCAGTTAATTAATTAAATAACATTTTTAGAGTCAGTTTGCTATTCATTTCTAATCCATGACATAGTAATTTTCTGTTTAAAAAATCTATTTAGTATTTAAACAGCTTAATTGTTTGTGCAGTTGTTCCAGTCTCATTGATTGGCAAGTAGAGGGATATAGCTGTGCACCTCTAAATATTGCCTGCCAAAGTAAAACAGGCAGTCTACAAATGCCTCTGATTTGAACTGAAGGCACAGAAAACAACTATTTCAAACAATGAAATAGTGCACTCTACCAGACCTCTAGTGTACCTATGAGCCTGGTTGTACTGCCATTGCTCAGCTGTTGTTTGAGTGCAAGTATGGTGAAATAAAAAATGTTTCCAAATGTACCCCATATCACCAAGAAATGTTCCATTATGGTCTTTTTCCAGTGCAGGCTGGTCTTTTCTCAGCAGCTGGTCACGTCCACCCTGACACAAGCAAGATTACCTATATGGTGGCATGGCATAGAGGCATGGCACTGGTGCCAGAGACCACCCAATCTAGTAAGTCTTCTAACCAGTGCACCTTTTCTGAATTCCCCAGTAAACTCGGGTAATCAGTTTAGATGCCCCACCCCACCCCCAGAACACACTGCTCCTGCTTCTCTTGCCTCTGAATCCCCTAAGCCCATGCAAAACAAATATTGGTGAAGAATAGGTACCCTCTGCATTTTGCTTTTGAGCTGCTATGGAAAATGTTGGATCTCAACAGTGACTCAATCAGTGACTACCACTTTGTGCGCATCCAGGTGTGCAATGAGTTCAGCACTCCCATGGGACACTTCAAGACTTACCACCGCACCCACCATCTTCCAGGTCTTGGTGAATGGCATGCTTTGGGATGTTACCAATAGGTTCATATTTGTGTTCCTTGGTGATATTCTCATCTTTTCCAGGTCACTATTCAAACACATTGTTCACATGCAGCAAGTGCTCTCACACCTCCTTGAGATCCGCCTTTTCATAAAAGGGCACACGGTGCTTTTATCTGGGCAGACCCAACCAAAGTGTGAGCAGTAATGAAATAGCCAGCTCCCTCTATCCATAAGGACCTGCAAGTTTTACAGGAGATTAATTATCGGTTACAGTAAGACTGCCATGCTGCTTACTTGATTGACCTCCTCTAATATCCCCTTTGTATGGTCCACAGAAGCTAATAAGGCCTTCTTCCGGAAGGACTAATGGAACTGTTCTCCATCTAACTTGGATGAACGCATCCTCCCTCCAGACTGCATTTTGACCAACATCACCTGAGAAGCCTGCAAGGTCATTTAGGAGGCACAGAAGACTGAGCCTACCCTGAGCTCAGCACCCTCAGGTTGGATCTCCACCCCCAAGACCTTTAGTAATCCCACTAGTCAAAGCTTGTCTACCATCCCAGCATCGGGCGCACACTGGTGTTGGTAAAGAGGCAAATCCTAGGTTGTGCCTTGTGAAGGGCTTTCCTCACCCCTTGTTTTACTGTGTGCTAGTGTTGTTGTGCTTTTCTTTGTGTTTAATTCTTGTTTTTAGCATCTTTGTTTGACATTTTGTGATGAAGCACGAGAAAGTATAGTATAATATAGCAAATAGGGTCAATTTCAATCCATTTACACAACAGATGAAATTAAGGGATATTTTTAACATGTTGGGATATTGTTTTTATTACTTCTGGTTCTACATTATAAAGTAATTTTGCATTAGTTTCTAGTTTCATATTAGCCACAATACTGATGTGGTTGCAGAAAGGTTGGTTAATTCTCTTACAAATGAGAATTACAGTATAATCCGGATATTATATACTGTATCCTTTGTGTACACATAAAAATCACTAATAAGAGTTTGTCATTAATAGTGGTGGAAATATTAATTAGTGCTGTTGGATCGAATATAAAAGCAATTCCTTTTGTGCTTGTCTTTTTTATTGAAATCAGACAGTTTTTCTTCTTATGCAAAAACATCTTTAATTTTATCATCATCTGACTGACAAGCATAATTACAGATGAAATTATAATGTTTCTCCTGAACAGAGATGAGTTTTTCTTTGCGAGGAGGAATATTAGAATAGAGCTACAGCAGAGAAGTGTTTCGGCAGAATAAAACTCCCTAATGAGTGCAAGGCCTCCTGCAGAGCACTGTGGCTCTCTAGCAAAGTTTTTTTCTCTTTCAGGGTAAATGGAAGCGAGTAAAGAGCCACCTGCTTTTGCAGTCCACTTAATGTGAAACTTTGTCATTGTAAATTATATTAATTTGTACACCCCATGCCATGTCTGATATGAAGGCTTGCACCCAAGTGGGGAACATACAAATATTTCAGATCAAAACTTCTTCTGATTTGAGCCATACAGACATGCTTTAATCAACAAAAATGGCTAAGAACTAAAAAGCTACAGTTGTGGTGAAACTGTAGTTATACTAACAACTTGAAGTGAGTAAGAGCTCAAATCAACCCCTATTTACACATGCACATGGGGTCTATCCATACGGAGTTTTAATATTCAGTGCAGTTACTACATCAAAAGAAATTATGGCATCACAACATATTTAAGACGTTCCTCCAAAAAATAAAATAAAATAAAGATATCACAGATATGGAACAAAACAGTTTATATTTAACAGCTGAATACTCTGGCTTTGTGAAACATACTTCAAAAATTAAATTTAAATTTATGCCACTTTTTACAGACCACATGGAGGAAAAAAAATATGAAAATAAATTAGTGAGTTGCTCAAGTTGAAGGAAAAATACTGTCCCATCACCAAATAAACAAAAACAACCAAATAAAATCACTGTTAGTAGCCTAAACTCTTTGAGGCACTGTACAAATATAAAAGCAATATTATATGTATCAAGTTAAATAGCAAGAAGAAATTATATGAAATGTTATTTCCAGTGCTTCAGTTGACAATTTTTGGGTTAATGCTTTCAGTAAACTAAGTCCAACTGCCCATCTTTGTCTGTATATACTGAAAATGAAAAATGATCAAACAAATAAGGAAAATCCTTACACTGCTCCCAAAAATTTGGGAATATTTAAAAATTATTATTAAGGGATTTAAAATGAATAAAATGAAAAGTCAAAGAAAGTTGTTTTATTATGTAAATAGATGCAAACTCAATTGCAAGTGATATATTCATGGGGGTGAACAGAAGCATGTAAAACTGGACAAGAGTGCAACACATTGGCTGTTCAGTAGGGTGTATGTTCACCCCAGAGTGTCAAAACACACTGGCAGTGATGGTGGATGGACAGTATCAGATTGTCCAGTAATTTGTGTTGGATCCTCTTTGTATTCATTTTGAAATATCCATTATTTTTGTAGCCAGTGTATTTTAAACCATACCTGTTTTTAAAGAAGTCAGTGTAATATAGTGGTAAGGGCTTTCTGGTGGGTCCTTTTGCCTTTTATTATCTGTGGATAAAGTAGGACAATCTAAGCAGAGTCTCCGTCATTATGTGTATCACAAAATGCTTGCAAATTTCAAATGCCAGAGAGAGCTGGGTCAATTTAGACCAAATTCTAAACCTAAGTAATGGTGTGATTTCAGACAGGTGATGTTAAAAAGTGATTGTAATAATTAAAAAAAATCTCTGAGGTACAAAGATGGGCAGAAGACCTCCAGTTTGTCAACAACTTTGTAAGAAAATTATAGAAATGTTTAAATAAGACATGTGAAAATTGATTTTAAAGGGGCTATGTAAGACTTTTTTTTTACTATACTCCATGTAAGCCAATATGCATTCAGAAACATTTTCAGAGCAGCACAGTGGTAAAGTTCTATGAAAGCGCATCAATTTCTTTTACTACTTTCAAAACTTTATGCCAAAGAATCTGTCCTTTGACACTTGCAGAATGGTTCAGCCACAGACAATGAGATACTTTTTCTATAACCAAAGTAGGTTTCTCTAATATATAACCCATTAATTCGTTTCTACCTTTATTAATTTCCACTTACCCAGAGATTACCTTGACACAAGAGAAGGGCACGTACTTTAATAAATTTCTTTTTGCACTGTCCGTTACATTCAATCAACAATTTAAATCATACTGCCACTCAAGAATAACACAAGGACACTCAATTATCTTCGCATAAAAGGGAGAAGAGAAAGTCAGATGCCACGCTGATGTTTCATTAAGTTTCTTAACCAGACTGTTAAGCCCACACTGTACTTAAGAGGTACTGGAGATATGAATAGTGAACAAGTGTAAAAAGCTTGGCACGAGATTGGGTGGCAGCATGTTTCAATTGCACTCAAATGACCTTTTATTCAAAGATATTTCCATTTTTATATATTGCATTTAATTAAAAATCTAAAGTTGTTTTAAAATATTAGCTCGTATTTCAACAAATGATTTGCCAAGTGATGAGCAGTTCGGTAATTACCGGTACTTTCCTTTTTGGGTTCATTAATCTCACTTCAGTACCGGCCATAGACCCCTACCATATATATCAACATCCAATACCACAGTGCAATAATTTTCCACAGTCCTCATTTTTACAGTCATGGCCAAAAGTTTTCAGAATGGCACAAATTTTGATTTTCACAAATGCTTTTTTTTTTTGTCAGATTTTTTTTAATACACCTAGTTTAAGCAAAGACTTAATATTTACAGTGCTGATGCCTCTTCTTTAATACTTTTGCAATTCACATCAGCAGGCTGTATATTAATATTGAGAAATTATGTCAGAAAGCCATTTTGTAATGCAGTATTTTTGTAATAAGGTGACTTTGCAATTAATTGAACTTTATCTGATCACGCTTCACAATCTAGAGTTAATACAAATTGTCACCATAAAAACTGATGCAGCAAACTTTGCAAAAATCTAAATTTGTACTATTCTGAAAGCTTTTGTCCATGACTGTACACTATTCAACTCTTCATAACAACAATAAGTTAAATAACAAGGCTAATTGAGTGCTTTAGTCTTTCTGAAAAAGCCATGCTTTCATAGTGCTGCAGAGATCCAATTTTCCACCTGTTTAAGACCACTGGGATCAATAAAATGAATACTTATGTGACATTAACCGAAATTGGGTTATTATGCATCTTGACTGGCAAATATATAATTTTCCTGCGCAAAGACATTGCTGTTGGTCAATTTTAAAGTTAGCTCTGATTAAAGTTGATTACGGTATTAGGTGTAACTGCCTTTTCTTTTACCGAATTTACGTAACCTGCTTTGCCTTTTGTCACATTAAGCCCTTTACATTGCAATGAGTAAATCTAATGTTTTCCATCTGTATTTATGTTATAATCCTCAATATAACAGTCACTATTATTTTCAAGTGGAAAATTTATGGCAGCTTCCTTAGATCATTCCACCCTTCCACACTGGTTGACAGAAACAGTAGGATATTGATTGGAGTACTACCAAGTAATATGTGGCAACTTTTATGGACAAATTGGCTGCCCTGTGCATTTACATTTACATCATTTAGCAGGCACCCTTATCCAGCGCAACTTACAATTAATAGTTAATATTTATACAATCCAAGCAATTGTTGGTTAAGGGCCTCACTCAGGGACCCAACTGTGGCAAGGGTGGGATTTGAATCCTGGACCTTATGGTCCATAGTCCAGTACCTTAATGACTAGGCCACCACAGTCACAAGCTTTATACAAAGCAGGCCTGTATGGTAGGGTGTTCAAGAAAGAAGACTTTGTGCCAAAAGGAGTCCCAGGACTGAAAAATTGGTTAGGATTGGAGGGAAAATGAATGTTGTCATGTACATACATACACACACATGTACATAACTCTTCTGATGAATCAGAAGCCTTCTACTACACAGTTGATTTTCCAGCATGACAACAACCCTAAACACACAGTGGCTTGTGGACAGGACATTGAGTGTCACTGAGCAGTCAAGCAGCTCAGAGCTCAATAAAAATGTTTATTTCAGAGAATCTTACTACTTCTGCTGTAGTTGCATTTAATCTCACCATTCCTTTATTTACATGTATTTGTGACTGAAAGTGTAAGGGTTAAAGTTTAAAGTGGGAGATTATCTAATGCGTTTTCTTTTTAGCATAGGTGTGTAAGAAGTCCAAGCTAACCTTTTCATTGATTAGATTTATTGAGGGAGCTGCAATAAGTCCTTACAGTGCTAATTAGATCACTACTGGTTGGAATACTTGTATCCTTTTGCTCTAATATTGTTATTACTTACATTTATCCTTATAACATTCATACATAGAAAGCTGATTCGATTCCAACAACTGCTCCTTGGTTATTTTTTGTCACTTAGTGTAAATTACTACCTGAAGAGTCCTACAGTATGATCTGATGTTTGAGGAAACATGCTGATGTGCTTAATCTGTAATAACAAAAATGCTCTGTATTCACCCATTGATTGGGCGAGTACAGGGCATGTGACAGTGCAGGAAGAAATGTGTGCACCACCTTGGATCGATAAAAAAATGTGTGTGCTGGGAACCAGGGAGGCTTTCAGTAATGAAATCAATAGCTGTGCTTGGCTCTGAGCATTAGGATCATCGGGCAGGTTGTTATTTAGTCATCGTTGTCCTAACAGCCCTAGCACAAGTTGGCTAGCAGTTAAAAATCAATAGAGTGACACCTCAGTCAGCATCCCAATTACTGGTGAGTGTGGTGAGAAATCAATGCAAGTGCTTGCCATTAACAGGTCCTGGTGGGAAATCATGCTGCATTATTTGTGTTGGAAGTCTCTCTTGTGACAATCAGCCAGTGAGCTGATTTTGTGTGGTACACAGGAGCCTACATTGCAGTACACCATCTTTTGTATGGACAGCAAGAAGCAAAAATTATAAAAGACCATCTTACTACTAAAACTTGTATTTCCATCTCTAAATGCAATTGCATGTGTTATTTTGAATGTGATACACATTGTCAGTATGGTTGATAAACACTGCAGATTGGCACACACTTTTCTATAAATGGATTCCCAGTAAGTGTCATTTTCTTAAATATTTGTGCAACAGATGAAAAGCTGTAACATCTAGTTTGCTCATATAACTATGCCTTACCACAGCTCATGAGAATGACTGAGCTTTTATCTCTCCATCACTACCTCTGATCAAAATGAGCACCGCTCTTGTGTGTCTCTGGGTATCACCGATGTGATGGTGAGCACATCGACACGTCACATCAACTTCCCTACTTTCACTCATGGCCCTCAGGCTATAAAGAGACACCTCCAACCCTCCTGTCCCATTTTGATAGACACATCTCAACTCATCTTCTGACAACCTAGCCCCCCTTTCCCTTTCCTAACCCTCTCCAGCATGCTAAATACCTAAAAGAGATAGGAAAGCAACAGTCACACTCAAGGTATTCAAGCAGTCTGCAATCTCTATTAAATATTTTTTTTCCGCTTCTTTTGGCAGCACGTGCATATGGAGAGAAGAAAATATGTCCTAGCTGAGATAAGAATGGTGCGTACACCTGGAACACATTCCAAAAGGCAACACAATAGCAACCTTGATACATAATGTTTAAACTGTGTTATGACTGTGAAGACGGACAGGATACCATGACTGTCAGTCAGCTGGTGACAGGATGAACTATTTACACTGTGATGCCCCAAATAATGGGACACGGAATTGGTCGTGTAAATTTGAAAGTGCACTTTCAGGACACCTTAACGTTGGAAAGATTATAAATGAGTCTGATAGTCAATAAGATACAATGCAAACTTTAATGCATAACACTTACACCAGGCATTTACCCATTATATCTAAACTAACCAATAGCACAGACTCTAAAACAGGGTATGGTCCAAGGAACTGAGGCATTAAGGCCTTTACTGGGAAGCAGCAAAGGTAGCTTGGTAGTAACTCTGGCTTTTTTACTTTGTCTTTCCTGAAACTGCCCCACTGGGTCCTGACTCCGTATATTGACCTGGTGAGCCATGATTCTAATGACATTGCACCGGTGAGTTACGACTCTCCTGACATTGCATTCAAAAATTCTGCAGCTGTCAAGGTGGTCCCGAGGCTTCATGTGCCTTAGTCAAGGTTCCCGAGGCTCCAGGTGGGTCCACCCCTTGGTCTTGTGGTCATCCATGACAGTGCTGGCCTTTATGACCAATCCATGTCCTGTCACTTCTATTCACTGTGCTGGTAATCACTTTGTTCATCAAACTCATGGACATTTATATGCCACACTTTCACTAACTGCTTTGCAAAGTTTAATTGTTCCTGCATTGCTCCAGATTGACCTTGGTACTGTGCGTACCTTCTGAACTCTGGCTTTGACTCAAAGATCCCTGCTCTGTTTTTTTATTGACATTGCTTGGTACTTTGTGTTTTTTGATTCCACCCAATTGCCCTCTTGTTCTGGACTCTTTATTCACATTGATACTGCTCAGCCCTTTGGCACCTCTGTTCGTTTTTTTATAATAAACTATCTTGGAATCTGCTATTTTGCTTTCACCTCCCTTTTTGTGCCAAATTTGCATTTATTTATTTACTACCGTACCATAATCTTTGGACTCTGATGAGACACACCAACTAATAGGTATTAGTCAAAGTTTGGTCTAGTTACTAAGTACTCATGTTTGGTCATGCAAATTATTCATCCATATCACAGAAGTTTTAAATTAAAAAGTCTAGAAGATAAATACATTGCCATGTTGTAGACACTGCTTCACACTAAGTAATACTGAAAAACTCAGTTTCTAATAGTAGAAGCATTGATTTAAGTTTGACTTGTTGACTCAATACATAACTATTTCAGTGAGTTCTGCTGGCTTGTTGCAGGGTATTAGACCATTCTTTTAAAAAAAAGTCACGTATTTATCTGGCAGTTGAAGGGACTGTTATACCCTGTTGTTCAACACATCAAACTTGAATTGTTTTAGCAGTATGCATGGGGCTATTATCATCTTATAAAGTGTAACTATCATCAGAAAAATTAATTTTTTTTTCTGTAAAGTTGCCTCATATTAGCTCTCAGTTGCACAAACTTGCAACTAGTGATTGCTGGACTTAATGACTGCTGCCCACACCATTTCTTATTAAAACTTGGCAGCTTACACCATGTGTCCTTCAGTATTTTCCAAACATCAATCGGTGCAGATATAGTAAGCATAGTAAACATTGGCTTCTCAAACCATACTTTTAGCCAGTAAAAATCTCCATAGCTCTATGTTAAACTTAAGGACAGGTAGAACATGATTTCTTGGCTTTAGTTCAGTGCAGCAGAAACATACAACCATTGTTCAGATGGTAGTTTTGTAGAGTAGTCAATTGTAGAGTGAATTTCAGATATCTGAGCTTAAGACTGTACATATACAGATCTGAACATTTCGCATAATTGCTGCTTTACTATAAAAAAAGCACTGTAACAAGAATGTCTTTTAACCCTTATCAGAATAGATGGGTCAGAATAATGAGCATCCACGTCAGAATAATAAGCTAACACACTCTGCCTTAACTGATAGCAGACAATTTTATGTATTCATTCGAATACATTGAACAGTCATCCATAGTCATTTGGTGTGAACATACATTTGACTGGTGGTGCAGACAGTGCAGTGCAAATGCCATACTTCAAGGCTGTCTTCCAATATGATCAGACATACATAAAAAGGTTCTTAACAGAGCAAACAATTATTAAGAACACTGCAAATTCCACAAAACTTTAATTAGTATTCATCAATTCTGTAATGATTTCTTCTGATCACTCTGGTGAGCAGCTCTTGTTTAAGCAAGTGATTTTCCTGTAGCTCCTTGGCAATAACTATAGTTTGCATACCCAATTCATTTACAAGTAGTTCTATTAGAGAATTCATAGTGCAGCTCACATAGTTTAAACTGCAAGCAGCATACATTTAGACAGCTGCACAGGGAAGCCCAGGACTATTTTGTGTTCGCAAAACCTGCTAAGTCTAAATGCACAGCAATTGAGACAGTAATTGATCATCTGGGTACCTAAACTTCTGACCATTGCACATTTTGCTTGTTTTTTTTCCATTGGACCAAATAAACAAATAAACAGTAACGATGCCTTACAGGTGGCAAAAATATGTGGTATTTCATTTAATTTCATTCAGAGATTGTTAGCTTACATTCATTAAGAAAGACAGCAAACCAGATGTACATAGGCTTGTGTACAAGGCTACATAGATTTGACTGTGTACACTAAATTATTAAATATTTCATGACCAGGATTAAGCTCTTTTAATAGAGCGGTTGCTCAAGACGAGATGAAATAAAATTTGGTTTTATTTCATTTATTCAATTTTTTCTACAGGGTAATTTAATAAATAAATCCCCAATTAAATTTCTTTTCCAGGATGGTAGTTTGCTGAAAACAGGTAGTCTAGCTAGTTAAATTAATTGAAATGTCTATTTTTATTTACGGAAATTATTTGAAGAACTTCATGAATCAATCACCTCCCTGGCAATGAGGTTCATGGCCTTACTCTTGTCATAGTGAAGATGTTTGTGAGTCTCCTGATTTTATAACTCAGGATCACAAGAAATGTATATACACATTTACACCAATTCATACAGGTAGTCAGGGCCGTAATAGAGCCACTTTTCTGCCTTGGAATTTAATGCCCAAGTCTGTTTCATTTTCCATGGTGCAGACCGGATAAATAAAGCAACAATTCAGCTCTTACTGTGTAGAAGTTAAATAACATTTTACTCACACTAATAAAAAATAATAGCAAAATAACAAAATGATTTCACTGTATGCAATGGACTGGGAGCACTGATGAAATATTAGAAGATGAATAACACAAACTGTGCAATAACAGAGGAGCTACTACTTTACATCTACAAGGTGGAGCAACTGTTCTCAGCACTGCAATGACACTGATGTGGTGGAGGTGTGTTAGTGTGCGTTGAGCTGCTACACAGCAGTGACAATGGAGTTTTTTGTTTCTCCAGTTTCTCCAGAGGTTAAGTAAGAGACAGTAGCTCCTCTGTTGTTACATAGTCTGTGTTCATCACCCTCTAATCCTTCATCAGTGCTCACAGACTACTGCCTACAGAATGCATGGTCTGGAATGGTGGCTGGACATTTTTGAAAGGTCAACTATCTTCAGTCCAGCATTAACACTTGGGTGTTTCAAAACCATACCTCATACCTGTATAACACACACTATCACACCACCACCATGGCAGTGTCACCGCCACCCAAATACACTGCTCACAAAAATTAGGGGGTATTTTGTTTGGGAGTATATGTGACAGATGGTCTGTGGTGGTCCTGTGCTAGTTGTGAGAGCATAAGAGTTCATTAGAGCGCAGAGAAAAGGGGACTAACAAAGCATGAAAAGAAACAGACTGTCTGTAATTGTAGAACTACAAAATGCATCTATATGGTAAGTGGAACTGATTAAATGGACAATGAGTGTTGAAACAGGCAGGTTTAGATGCAGGTAAAAATGCACTGTAAACTTTAACAGTAGAACCATGAAGAGGCCAAATCAAAATCCATTGTACAACTGTGAAATAATTTAAAGTCACTTCGTATACAACCAAGTTTACAATTGTCCTGTACTATGAAACTTGGCAGTGGAACCATTAAGTGGCCAAATTACCATCAACAATTCATAGTAGAACTGCGAAAGTTCACATAAAAACTGTCCAGCAATTTACAGTTTCATTATGAAATTTCACAGTGCATGTTCCTGGGTGTACCTAATAAAGTGGCCGTTGAATGTAAAAGCCCAGGTGTTAGATCTAATTTGTAAATGTATCGTCTTGCAGATTGTCTGTTACAATAAAAAACGCCATATTTGTTTGTGTGTGTGTGTGTGTGTGTGTGTGTTTACGAGGTTTAGGGAGCCGTTCCTACTGTACCTTTGCACTACAAGAAAACCGGAAATAGTTTCCCCATACCCCCTTTGTTAGATAAAGTTGGCGAGGGCAGGTTAAACCGCAGGGACTTAGAGACGCGACCATAGTGACTCTCCAGCTTTGAATAAAGCGCACAGGTAAGGGAAAACGTCGACATATTGCAAGTTGTACTAAATTATTACCAGTGTGTTCCTCATCCAGTATTTTATTTCCTCTCGTAAATAATATGTTTTAGAAGCACCATAAGTTACTTTCAGTTTCGTCAATGTGTCACCAACAAGTCATACTTAAGTCAATTAATAAATAAATCATTGTCTGACTTTATCACTGACAGTGCTTAAGTTATTCTGAAATAACAACCGAATCGTAAAGATCCATAGTAGTTTAAAGTAAACCTGGCTCGGCATTGTATTTCACTATTTAATTACTATCCCTGCCCCAACAAACGGGCGGTATTAGTTTAAATAGTCAATAATCATTCTTCTTTATTATGTCTTATTTAACTGTGCTAACTGTCTCCATATTCAAAATATGACCCACTGGGACGTCGGTGGTAAAATAACAGCTTTTTAAAAAATGTATTTACTGGATTATAGTAAAGCGTCAGTCTGCTAACAAAATTAGAATTAAAAATCTTAGGAGTTTGCCTGGTACTGCCACTTTTGTTTATTCCTGTTTGTTGGGATTTTTTTAATACCCAATTTGTCCTCTGGCTGGGGATGTGGTGGACTTTGATTTGTTAATAGCTTCTTGTGTGGAAATAAAGAAAAAAATGACAACAGAGAAGCAACATTTTCTGTAGGCAAATGTCACATTGTCCTACAAATAGGTAATATAAGTATAATATAATGTAGTATAAATATAGTAGTCATATAGGTAGTAGTTAAGTCTTATAAGATCTGCAGCCTACTTAATACAAACTTTAAATGCTACTATGAGACATGCTATGACATACAGTGCATCCGGAAAGTATTCACTTCACTTTTTCCACATTTTGTTACGTTACAGCCGTATTCCAAATTGTATTAAATTAATCTCTTACCTCAAAATTCTACACAAAATACCCCATTATGTCCATGTGAAAAAAGTTTTTTTGAGAGTTTTGAAAATTTATTAAAAATAAAAAACTAAGAAATCACATTTACGTAAGT
>JAVSBV010000059.1:2866952-2878368 GCA_033117975.1 Parotocinclus spilosoma
AAGGACAGAAATGTGTGGAGATCGATGATCCATCAAGTGACCGAGGGTCAGTTGCGACTGTACGGTTAATTCCAAAGACTCCACCCGCCCACCCTGCCTCACAATGATCTCAAGCTGTGTGTTCTAAAGGTTGTGTTTCTGATCCTTTTTTTCCCCAGAACACATATAATCGTACTTATAAACGTGTGCAATCCAAAACGGATCTGCTGAACCCTTAAATAGAAAGCAGGAGAAAGTCAGGGTGTGGTGCTCATCTGGACCGCGCTAAGAATGACTGCTTTTTCTCACAAATGGAAAAGTAATGGAAAAGAGAAATAAGGAAACCCCCACAACCTGAGTTCTTATGTTGACATGGCTCTCAGCCAGCAGTACTACACTCATGCCATTTCACCACTCAATGCTTTTGATTGTTTTCTGAGATGGGGGTCAGCGAGATTTGAAGAGGGGTCTAGCAGAATGGTTGTCTTTTGGAGGGTTAGATACGTTTGTGTATGTGCGTGTAGCTGAGCTGTCAGGCCTTGGTGTGGACTGTTTCCATAAGCTGGGTGGGTCTTGGGTCATTTCAAAAGAGCCACAGCAATGTTCAAGCGTCATTTTTCTCAGGAGGACTTCAGAAACCCCCTTCGCACTGAAAACAAGTCTCTATGGCTATTCTGTACAGCAGTGCCCTGTATCTGGGCTTTTCTTATGTACATAATCAAGGATGGGAGCTGAAGAGGATGGTAGTAATTTTGGTCTGTCTTTCAGGTCCTCTGTGAGCTCTCTCCCCTCCAGTGAGGGGGTTGTGTAGGGGTCAGCGGACCTGTGGGGCATAGCCTTCTTTCATCAGGCCCTCTTCGTAGTCCGTCTGACACAGGATCATGTTGTTTTTCAGGAAGAATTTGTCTCCCACACAAAACCTAAGAAACAAAAGCAGACACAGCAAATGCAGACATATGTTTAGTTCAAGTTAGAAATGCTGATTTGGTGTCATTGAACCTTTAATGAGCGACTTAAAAATCTGATGATACCATAACCAGGATGTTTAGAACAGCATTCTTTAATCTTGATCAGACTGAAATTTGTCAAACGCAGTCGCCTGTTATTAATTATGCAGAAAATAAATAGCCCAATCATTTAAGCATGTGACACATTGTTTTGCACTGTTTACACTTTGAAGTTCAAACTCAAATCTTGTACATGTGAATCATATCGTTAATCGAATAAATGTATGTATAAATTGTAATGATACATTTGAATCATCCCAGGTGCAAGCTGTGAACACGCCCTGGATGGGACATCAATTTATTACAAGGCACCAGGTTTAATTTTCCTCCAACATATCACATAATACACCCAATGACAGGGTTTTGGGAGCTAGGCCTGAGAGCAAAGTGGACGAAAACTCCTTTCACTCTGAGAGAACAGAGAACCTAGCGATGAACACAAACACCCCCTTTACTGTTCGAGCATTAAGGACTAGCTGACCTGAGGAAAGGTGATGTTTACGGTGTGTATCTCTGGAGTGTATCGGAATCATGGAGCTACCTGCAACTGCTACATAAATAAATCACAGCTCGGCCTTCGCTTAGTCTTCTCAATGGGCCTCTGTCTCACTTGACCTTTTAGAGAGCAGATTATGTTGGCCAGGAGAGAGAGACAAAGAGTGTGAGAAGGGTAATGATATGTGAGACAGAGGGAGGGAGAGAGACAGAAACAGAGATGCGGGCATATGAGGGGAGAGAGGAGAGCGAAGAGATTGAGGAAAGAGAGAAATAGGGTATAAAGATAAAGGAGGAACGAGAGAGCGAAGGAGAACGAGGTCCTCTGTGTGTTGAGTTGTCCTAAGGGCTGCTTATCTTGCTCACAGCGAGTTCGACAAGGTCAGAATACAAGTGTGCAATTTCTGTTTACCCATGTGCCTCCCCTCATTCGTTCTACAGTATGTGTTTACCTGACTCTCCCCATCACCATTTTAGCTGCATGATTAAAAGACTGGTTCACTTTTCAGCTTGGGGCTCTGACTGGAGCACAAACAATGAAATAGGCTTCAATCCCCCTGCGTGCCCATTTGTCTCCAATTAAGAGCTCTTAAACGCATTGTGTTGAGCGCACTGCAATTGTTTCGGGGGATAGGAAGATCAAATGAACAAAGCTGTCTTAACCTTTCCATCTTTCTAGCAAACTAACAAGCGATGGAGTCACTCCTGAATAAACCAACCCTAATCTCGCTTGCTTTCCTCATGAAACTTTGACAAAGTTTGTATTAGTCACAGGTGACAGTGTCAGCCGGCAGCCGCAGCCATTAGCCAGGATCAAGTATCAACAAGTAATATCCATTAATCGCACTTGTTGACACAGTGATTAACACAAAGCAGAGGTGTGCTTAATGTAATGGTGTCATTGGGCTCCAATAAAAATGTCCTGTTTAAATGACACATTCTTCCTGGGAATCCATTAGTGTCCATCTTCTCTGACACTTGGGCCCTCTCCTCCTCCCTTTCCTCGTACCTCCGTCCCTCTCACTCTCTCCCTCTACTAACAGGAATCTTCTGTGTTTATTTAAAGCCTGTGTTTTGGGTTGCCTCTTAGTTCCATCGCTGCTTGTTTCACAGTGCCAGATTGTTTCTGCGTGGCGAATTGTCAACATCACTTGTGACATCTGAGCGCCAATTATGACGAGGATATAGCAGGCAGCCCATCAGAGGTAGCAGTGATAATTGCCCCTGTGTCTACCCAGTCTTGCGGTTTCTGCAGTCATTACAGCTCACCACATGTTCCAACCACCAGCATTAAACCTCTGATTCAGCCCCCCACAACCCTGATCAACAAACATTCTGTTCAACTGCTTAAATTGCCTTTCCGTGGCTTTACTAAACATTTCTAGGTTTCTAGAAGGTTTCTAGATGTCAGGTATGACAGGTTTATTATTAACCCTCCTGGTGTGTTTCAGCCTTCGTATTTACAGTCACAACTACCTTAGTCCCTTATAACCGGTTTTAAAGTATTTGAAAAACATTTGCTATCACCGATCACGATTGCAAGCCAGGATTAGACTTTTTCACAAATTTTGCACTTTCTTTTCATGGTATCAATTAAATATTAATAACATTAATAAATTAAATATCAGTTTCAAATTCTTATTTTTCACTTCATCACTGTTTACATTATGTCCATATTTTCTCTTTTAATTACTATAATGTCTTTCTTCAATCTAATCTTTCTCCCATCCTCATTTTACTTTATTCTCTCATGTTCTGTTTTATGTTCTTAATACACTGGTCACAAAAATAAGGGGCTATTCCATTAATAATCCACATTTTTTGTGAGCAATGTATTTCCTGTCTTTACCTTTTTCTTTTTCCTTCATTTCTTAAATCTTTTTTCACCCTTCCTCACCACTTTCTTTTTCTTTTGCTTCCCCCTTCATTCTTTCATTCCTCCTCTCTCTCTTCCATACCTTTCGCACTTCCTCCTGCCTTGTACTTGCCCCCCTCAGGTCTGACAGTCATGATGAATATGTCTATTGAGACCCATCTAGCTGAAGAAAAGATAGCTTCCAAGGCAGCACACTTAATGATGTATGACTATGTCTCCGATTTGCCTCGAAGGTCCGTGTTAACTATAGTAGTAACATCTCCTCAGCAAAATAACAGGCAGCTGCTAAATGAGGGATAGAGAGGAGTAGGCAGACTTTGGGACAGCCGGAGAAAATAGAATTAGAATACAGGAACAGAAACTAATTCATGTCAGCAATTATTAGTATCCTTAAAGGAACCATTTGATGCAGTGTGGGTCTGAGGGTACAGTCCAGGACTGCGAGTAGACGTTTAGCCCTTGCGGCAGTGTTCAGCCCAATTTGGCTCTGGTTATCTCCCATTCCTCTGGACAGTCTGACCTGTGATAGTGACCTCCTCTAACCTGGCATCTGTGCCCTGGGCTGCAGTGTTTGTCCCCAGAGAGCCTCAAGGCAAGCTGTCTGTAATGGCCTGATGAGGTCAGGGTGGATGGCCGACTCATCGATTAGCTGTTCCCCCCGTTCTAATCTGTGCCTAATGGCTCGCTAGAGTAATTCAAAGTATGCACGCACACAGTGACAGGCCACTACCCATTAACACTGGGAAAATAACTCAACTTGGGTGGTGAGTCTTTTATCCAACCTCAAAGTTTAAAGCAAGGTTTATGTTTTATAAGGCCTAAGAATTAAATTAACTGTTTGAATGATGAGAGTTTCTTACGTATAAATGTGTCCAAATAGGCTCTTTTCAGCATTCTACATAATATGCTGTATATCTAAATAGTAATGACACCACTGATGGACGTTACAGTAATGGAGAGTTTGTGAAGCAGTTACTAATTGTACTGTGACGCTACTTGAGTCAGAAGTCTAGCAAGACTGTCGCTGAGTGTGTTTACATGCACGTAAGAATTTCTGTAATTATCTGACTATGGTAATGTAAACATAAACTTCTCCATCTCGTACTCTCTTCATCTTTCTCTTCAATAATCCTGCAACTTAAGGCTATGAAATATATTTTATTATTTGTTTAACTAAACAAGTGGTAACTATGACACATTGTAATGGGTCACAGATCACCTGTTTTGGGCCTTTTTTTAGCTAATTTTGGGCTTGTTTCCATAGACCTGGTTACTTGTTTGTTTAGAAGCATCTGGCAACCTTGCAATTAAACACAGCACTTATTGAATGTCTACCAAAAGATTTTTGAGGAGACTAAAATACAGCATTTTCTTGAGTAAATTAGGAATTTAACAAAATAGCATAAAAATAATAAATTAAATAAAAACTTAATAAACTTGAAGCTAATTACATTTTATTTGGTAAAAGTAGAAATCAAATTATTGTCTGAGTCATGTAAACCTGGAGTTGTTTTATCTGACTGAACCAAATGCATGTAAATTCGTTGATGAGATTACAGACAAAATCTGATTTCTGATCTGCATGTAAATGCACTCGCTGTGCTTAATGGACAATCGCTGAGGAAGTGTGTAGTTAATTCAGACATTCAAAGAGAGATTCCTAAACAACATTTTGAAGCATTTATCTAAAGGCCATTCAGAGTGCAAATAAGGTTGAAGGCTTGAATAACATTTTACAATATATTGCAATATATAGTCAAATATGGCGACTTTTGCTCAAAGAGACACAAAAATCTGAGGCATGTGGCACCATTAAGCTGAATTCCTACTCAGCAGCAGGTTGATTGATACAGAGAAAAAGCCTGAAATGTAGTATTCTTTGGTGAATTACTTCTAAATGGCTTCCATTGCGTGTCTGAGCATAGCATTCAGGCTAATGGTTGACACTAAGTAACAATCTTTCCTCTGAGCTGTGTTTTTGTGTGGGCTGCAGTGACTAACAAACCGGCTTAAAAAGAGATGATGGCTGTGCTGATGTGTGTAGAGTGAAGGGTGGTGTGGGCTGAAGTATGCCTATGAGCTTGATTGTGAACCACTATTTACCCTTCAGAAGAAGAATAATTATATGTTTTAAACCCAGCTGACATCTAATAGCCATGACCATGCATTATAATATCATAGCTAAACTTTGGTGGCCATGTGACCAACACACACACACACACACACACACACACACACACACACTTCTTTTAGTTGATAATGATCGAAAATGCACTTTCCTTCAAGGCGAATAAAGCACGATCTATAAATACTTTTTGTTTTTATTAACAGAACAGAAAAATCATAGATGTGACAATTATGAATTATCACAATATAGGCAAACTTAAACTTTAAGTTACCAAGAGTGAAATGTGTCGTAGTTATTTCCTTGTTACTTTAGTGCGTCCCAGGCTGAAACTTTTCTTTCTGTAGTTACTGCATTACTGCTTTGTAAACAAAAAAAATACAATGTAATACCTTTGTTATTATTATGTTATCACACGTTATGTTGAATGTAATTTTATGTTTATTGTATTTATGCAATATATAAATTTTTTTACTCTAAATGCAAGCTCAGTTAGTTTTATATTTTAAATGCATTCTGTTTATATTTATATTTTATTAAAAGGTTTATTAAACTGAGCTTTAATTTAATTTATTTTCTACATATGTATTTGAAACCTTCTGTAAATTGTAGATTGCAATTACACTTACTGTTTATTTTGCTGCTGCATTCTCCAGAAGCATATTAATACTATATAATTTATTACTTGACTAATATTCTAATCAACGTTCTTCATTTTTTTAAATTATTCTTGCTTTTTTAGTCAGATTTTACCCAGTTAGATATAAATAGAAATAAACTTTATCTGATATCGGATCACTATTCGGTATCAGATAAACTGGGAATGGTGCATCTCTAAAACAAAGTATGAGTACAACATGACAGATGATCGATTATTCAACAATTTCTGTTTACACAGTTTGAAAATGTATCTGCCGTCTAGTTGTACTCCTGTTGCACAACAGTTACAGCTATCCCACTAATATAAATGCACATAAATGGGGGGTCGTCAATGTTGAAATGTGGGATAAATATCACCTGTCACACACATCTATGAACACAGCGCTAGCAATGTCTGCTGCCCAGTCTTCCAATCTTTCTGCTATTGGCTAAAGTATTTGCTCTAGCTTGTGATAGCAGGAGGCGTTATGTTAAATAGTTTTTTTTAGCTTATTAACACTAATAAGTTTAATGCAAGTCTTTAATTAAACACTACAACTTTCTAAATTAAACAGTAATGAGACCGATTACTTGTTACAAACAACAGAAGTCATAGACTTGTTTAGCTACTGATGCTAGCAAGCTAGCTGTTATATGAGGTCCAATTTTCTGAAGTGACAGTATTTTTTCTGATGATGGTCACCAATAATCTGTATAAATACTGATATTGTTCTGATCTCAGTTGGTGAAGGTGAAAATATTTAATCTTGCTAAATGTAGCAGTAATATAATGCATAATTTATAACAAAGAAGTGAACTATCACTAAAACTATTATAAAACCAAGTGTTTTATAACAGCATGACTGTTCTTCTTTAAAGCAGCCTCATAAAGTTGTATGATATATCAGGTATTTTGCTCATTTGAAAGACCCAGTGATCTGCAGAGCCTGACAGCGAATCAACATAAACATTTTCTTGCAGGTGTTGTCAAGTTTGCACCTGTTTTCAGATATGCAAACCTTTTGTAAAACAAAACCTGAGTGCATGAGGAACACACAGCTCCTTCCCAATGCACGGTAGCTGCTGGCTCTAAAGCTAAGCTAATTCTCTCCCGATGATGTGTTTAGATGCCAAAGGGGAATCCTCTCTCTCCTCCTAAAAAAGAGCTTTTACGGAGCATATTACTTGTCGATTACATTTTGTTTTGGTTTTCTTTCATGGTGGTGGTTTTCAATTTTAGCTCCTCTGTACTTTCTCCTACAGAACTAAATGTAAAAAGCTGGTCCAGAATGCACTTCACTGGAAGGTCCTGATAAGCAAATCAACTTTGAAACCGGATTAAATACGAGTGCCAGTTGAAACCGATGGGAGCGTGTCCACCCCCGCAGAAATTTACTATATCTGTTGCCATCGCAGGCAGAGTGTGGCTTTACTGATGTTTATCCAAGAACATCACAGCATTGGTGTGAGCTGACACAAGGGTTACACATGTAGTTGTCACAGTGACAGAAGCCAAATGGAGAGGCTTGCCATTTCTCCATCTTCCTTTATTTCTGGGATGTTCACACAAATGGCAAAGGAGCAACAAAGTCAACCAAAGCTGCACGTGTATGTACATCTGTACAGATAAAATCTTGACACGATTTGATGGATGAATTAATGCACAGTCAAATGGCATTGAGTGTGTGGGAGAGTGAATTTAAATATCACACTCTTGAAGCTTCATTTTCTAGGGTCTTGCTTTTAAAGAGGTCTCAAGCCATAGGGTCATCTAAATTACCAGCTCAAATACAATAATAAAGGTAGTTAAGGAAGAGCAGCTGGCAGCTACACCATTTATGAACAAGCTCTGAATGTTCCTGGATGTATTCTGGTGTCTAGAACCAGGTTATATTAAAGGAATGGTAGTGCTTATTCCAGTAGTTCCAAATAAGGTTTTGGTTATTCTGGTCTTGGGCCCTGACAAATCTGTCTCAGAGTAACGATGTACTCACACTAGGTGCAGTATTTAAAAATATTCTCGGGCATACATGAAGAGGTATGTGTGTACTGTGATTGCTAACCGTGATCATTTGTTTACAAGCTTGAAACAAAATGCCAGCTGCCTCTGTAAAAATCTTATACGTCAAGTAGCCAAAATTAGCTATGAATAAAATAATATAATAAGGTGAACGAGAGGGCTGTGTGTTAGCACACCAAAAATGACTCCAAAAAAGTAAGTACAACATTAAACTCCATTATTCATGTGCCATAGCAGTGATGACATAAGCATGCACGGGTCTATAATATTTGCAGGAAAAACTTATCCTGTCCATGTCCCATCGCTGTCAGTGTGTGTTTGGCAGTCTTGGGTGACCATACACACTACTGGACAGTAAATGTGTGGCACTCTCGTCCAACCTGACATGCTTCTTTTCACCCCCATGCCACTTTTGTTACTTGCTACTTAATTATGATCTCATTTGTGTAATCAAACAACTTTCTTTGACTTTTCATTTGCTTTTCTGATATTGTTTAATGAAGTCAAATGCTGCTTTGTTAATCGTATCACATTCATTGTAAAATATCCCTACATTTTTGTGAGCAGTGTCCCCCTTTGTGGACAACAGACCCAATATTGCCAAATATATAGAAATGAGTTAACTGTTTTGATTGGGTTGAAAGAAAGAGTAGGCTTATGTTTACCTGTTATACTGGATCAGGATACCTAGTGTGAAATCTCAGTTCATGGTATTTGTTGTTTATTCTTCTGAATTACCCTGAAGCTATTTTCTGGCTGCAGTCCTTCTATCCATGTTTTAGCAAAATGATAAATCCAGTGTCTGGACCCTGACATTCAGATTCATTTCACATTCACAAAAAAGAGCCTTACATTGTAGGCTACAGTCACGAAAGTCAGATCATTTTTCACTGGTTTCGTCAATGGGTTTTCAAGGGAAATATGTAAAGCTCAACTTCGGTGAACTTCCACGACGCACATTATTTTCTTGCACTTTTTTATTAACTACTTGCATTACTTGCATTAACATTTTAACCATGCTAGATGCTGCAGAATATCTAAAACTAAAGATGTGCCATTTTGTAAGTGAACAGGTATGAGATTTTATACAGTACTTCAAAAATGATTATAAATTATTGCGCCAATAGAAAATCACCATACCCTGCATTACCTTTTGTCACACTACACCCTTAAAATGTAAGTACATTATTTCTACCTTTTCCCAACAGTTTTATACATTATAACCATCAGCATCATGGTAAATATATATTAAAAACACTAATTAGTGACTACAATAAGTAAAATGCCTTGTCTGGAAAAGTGATCAGTCTCATAAAAGTAACAATTATTTATTTCTTATTTATTTACTAAATTGCCCCAGAAAAAAACAACTGTTCCTTAAAAAAACTCACATACACATAAATAGAAAGGATGCACATGTGGAAAGGCATAGCAAACCTCTAATTGTTGAAAAAGTTGTGTAGGACCTTTAGATATGTACCTGTACATGTCTAATTTATACTGTAAACAAAAAATGGGGGAAATTAAATTATGGGATATTTTATTTTGAAGCATCCCCTAAGTTTTGTAAGCAGTATATTTAAAAGTTTTTAGAGTTAATGTTGGAAAGATGTATTGTATGTTAACAGTTGTCCAACCCCAAGTAATGATCAAAGTTTTCTCAAAAATTGCTAATTGCACCAAGTTGGTGTACACTTATATGCCAATCTACCCATACCAGATTGACCATGCCAATTTGCACCAACTTGAATAATGAGTGTGACCAAGTTGGAAATGGAAAATAGAAGCGTGGAAGTAAACAAAAGCTGGAGCACCATCTGATTAAGCGTCCTGACTGAGTGTGAAACAGCATGGTAGCAGTGAATATTGGTGCATTTTTTATTCAGAAACACTTCAGTCATGGAGAACTGCACTTTAGCATACTTTGTTGTTTTACCAGCACAAGCATTAACACTTCTTATGCTGGTTCTGCCTCCTCTACAAACCCCCTATAAATGCTATTAGAGACATCCCTGTTCTGAAGTGTGAAAAAACAGCAGAAAATGTCAAGCCCCTGGGTGAGAAACAACAGCAATTAGTGCCGACACCATGCCATAAATCTTGTTGTGAGGGCGGGTGAAATTGTGATGGGCAGGCAAGAAGCGTAGAGAGGCCTCAGCAGGGAGTGTGCTGGACTCACGTCGATTTTATTAAACACTTGATTGGCTGGCCTAATGTAAAAAGAAAGATTTGCCTGGGTCTAAATGGGTTTTAATGCCAGGCAGGCCAGTGGACCAGGCTAGGCCCTCGCTGATGAAGATTAGCTGACTCCTCGCATTAGGAGACCGTGTCTCGTGCAGACAAGTGAAGTGGCAAGACAATAACCCGGTGCTAATTGTGCGTATCAAGAGCCTGCAATCTGGCCTTCTGATGTGTACTGCTCTTAGTGTGTGTCTGAAAAACACTCAAGAGAAGAAAACAAAGCTATTCACTCAACTGTCTGCACACAAGTTTAACTTTTATTGTGATGATACAACACTGACCTCATCTTGCTAGTTATTCATGCTTAGATAGCAATTCAACATCTCTCGCACAACCATGGAATACTAAAACAGACTTTAAAAATGTAACAAACCACATTATTGGTTTGAACCATCTGGTACTAGAGCGTTGCGTTTATGCGGTAATCACACAGTAAATTGTAGTGACAGCATCAAACTGTATGCACTGTTTAAAAATGGTTTCTATATGTACTCCGCAAAACGTAATTTTCTTTAGTTTTATCGATCAACTATTTGAACAAGACCTTTAGGCAGTCTTGCCTATCTAAAAGCTTTTTGTGAGCAGTGTGTATATATAGGGTGAGTTAAAAAACACATTACGCCCTTTTAATTATCAAACAAAATGGAAAATGACATATCTGAATACCCCAGCAAATGAAAGGTGAGGGGGACTATCTTTTAGGCTGTGTGGAACATGACCGCCATATTTAAATCCGCCATATTAGATCAAGGGCAAGTTTTTCTAATGGAAAGGTCATGTACCATTTCAAAGAAGACCAGAATTTTCTCAGAAATCAACTGCAATATCTCTTGTGTTTCACAAGTTATCAACATAAAAAATTCTAAACTTTTGTTGTTCATCACAGGTAACTGAAGATGGAATTGACGATTCTGATGTCACTCATTCTGGGGAACGCAGCTTCAACGCAGACAACAACCGACACCCAGAAAACCCCCTAATTTCACCCAGCACTGTTGCATCCCTCATATATATATATATATTCATATATAGTA